>JAFLJL010013772.1:0-50000 GCA_018398815.1 Conus ventricosus | reverse complement strand
ATTAATGAAAAGCTTAAAAAATTTTTAGGGAAAATCTTGGGACCCTTATCTTGGGAAAACCTTTTAAAGGTTAAGGGGGGTTTAAAACTGAAAACTAAAAAGTTTAGAATTAACTCTTAAAAAAAAAAAAAAAAAAATTAAGGGGAGAGAACACATGACAGATTCGAAAAGTCGAAAAACAAAAATTTAACCGAAAAACTTAATTTTGGTAATGTAGGGTTTAAAATCACTTTTATCAAAAAACAAATTTTAATTTTTTCCCTATAGTTTTCGAGATGTCTAAACGGGAAAAAATTAACGTTAAAAATCGAAATTTTTAACCCCGGGTTTTGAATCCCTTTTTTATTCATCAAAGTTATTGTTTAAAAAGGGTTAAAACCTTTTTACTCATTTATCACTTATACATGCGTGACTTTTGGCTTAAATTCTGATTAGTTTCCTTAAATTTTTTTCCTTTTTAAATGACGTCACTTTTCACCTTTTTTTTGTCACATTGTCAAAGGAATGAGTTTGGAAACACCCCCCCCCCCCCTAAAACCCCCAAAATCGCTTTTTTATGTTTCCTTTTCTTTTTTTTCTTTTTTTCTTTTTTTTAAAAAATTTCGCTTCAGGGTTTTTTTCTGTTTTCAAAGGGAAATTTTTTCGGATTTTTTGTTTAAAATATTTTCATGTGTTGCTCTACAATGTTTGTTCTATGGGTTTTCCCCCTCTTTCTCCCGCCCCCCTCTTCCCCCCCCCCTCCCCCGTTTTGTCTCCCCTCTACCCCCCCCCCCCTCCCGTGTCTCTCTTTTATTTTTTTTTTTTTTTCTTTTTTTTTTTCTTTTTCTTTTTTTTCGCTGTCCCCAACCTCTGCGCCACCCCCAGAGGCAGTCACCCACGCCGTATTCCGACCCCCGTCCAACCCAAAAGCCCCGGGCAGCCCCACCGCAGCCCCGGCACCCGGGAATTTCCCCAGGGAGCAGCCAAAGTAAGTCGTCAAAGGGCAAAGTCAAGTCCCTTTAAGAGGGAACCCACCGGGAGACACTGCCCTGCTGCCCAGTCACTTCAGTGGGTTCTGGCCCCCGTTTTTTATCTAACCCTACGCAGGACATCACCTACAAAACCCCCCACTGAACAATAATTGCTTAGTCGCGGAGTCGGGTGGTGGCTCTCCCTCCCGGGGGGCCCGCCACGGGCCGTCCAACGGAAAAGCCCCCCTGGACTCCCGATACCGGTACCTCGACGGAACCCCCCCAAAGGGCCCCAGACGTGGAGAGGAAAATCGAAAATTTTTGGGCACCAAAGAGCCGGGCATGAAGGGCCCCCAAATTTTACCCTTTTTTTTAAGCGATCGATGAGGAATGGGGGTTATTTAAAATGAAGGTACGGGGAAATTTCCCTTTCGGTCTGAGGCTACATGACAAGGGGTGACTCTACCCTTCCTTTTAAAAATAATCCCGGGGTCAACCAGGCCCCAAGATACGGCAAGAGGTTGGGCAGGAAAATTTGAGCAGGCACTCCAAAACGCATCCATTAAAAACTCGACTTTTGGTTCCCCGTCTTTCCCCAATGAACCGTACAAAACTCAAATTGGGTTTTGGACCGGCGGGGGAGAAAAAACCCCCTGACCTGATGGGGTTGAACCTACGACCCCCACCCGGAGGGCCGGGGACGCTAACCACTTCGCCACGGCGGCGGCTTGTTTTTTCTTAATTTTAAATTTTTCCCCCCTATTTTGGAGGGTTTTTTTTGGCGTGTCTTCCCTGTATGTTGTTGTGTTTTGTTTTCTGGCCCCCCCCCCCCCCCCCCCCCCTTTCCCCCGAAAAGTGACATTATCTGCTTGCTTCCCCCGCGCGGGGTTAGTTAGTTGTTTGGGGGGACAACTGTTTTTCCTTTCTAACTGTTTTGCGTTGTCGTCGTCTCGTCGTCGTTTGCGTCGTTGGGGATGTTTTTGTTGGTGATGTTGTTGTTGGGTGATGTTGTTTTTGGGGAGAAGGGGATTTATGGTGATGATGGTTGGGGGTGGTGGGGGTTTTCATGAAGGTGTGGTGCTGCTGCGCTTTTCCCTTGCGCCCGTGCTGATGTTTATGATAAAGGGGGTGATAAAACATACATGATTCCTGATGAAGTTGCCCCGAAAGCCCACTTAAAAGAAAACACGTTTTAAAACCAGTTCCACCCAGTGAAATCTGAACCTTCATTGTGTTGGGTTTCCCCAAACCCTTGTCTGAAGTGTAAAAATTGGGTCAAGGTTTTATTTCCAAATTGGTTTTAAAAAAGAAGAAGGAAGAAAAGGGGAAGAAAAAGAAGAAAGGGAGAAAAGAGGCCCAGCAAAAAATAACGGACCCAAAAATCCTCCCTTTCTCTAGTGGCAAATTCATCAAAATTTCCCGCCGAAAATTTTTTAAAAGAACGTGAAAATTTTCATCCCTTTTCCTTTTTCTTTTTTCTTTCTTCTTTTTCTCCTTCTTTCTTCTTTTTTCCCCTTTTTTTTTCTCTTTTTCCCCTCTCCTTCTCCTTTTTCCGTCTGTCCCTTTCCTCCCCCTTCTTTATTTGCCTCTTGACTTTTTCATTTGTCCCTTCCCTTTAATTTTTTGTTGTTGTTGTTTTTCTTCTTTTTTCTTCTTTTTTCTTCTTCTTTTTTTCTTCCTTTCTTTTTTCTTCTCTTCACTTTTTCTTTTCTTCTTTTCTTTTTCTTCTTCTTCTTTTCTTCTTTTGTCGCTTTTCCCCCCTCCCCCTTCCCCCACCCCCCCCCCCCCCACCTTCTTTTTCGTCGCCTGTACTCTCCCTTTTTCCCCAACTAATTGAATTGTGAAGCCGCCAAAATTTTCACAGCTAATTTGTTTTTGGGTCTTGCATTTTTATTTCATAGGGCAATTTTGAGGGGTGAGGGTTTTTTCCTTTTTCATCGTCCCCCTTTTTCCAAATTTTCAAATGGCAGCGGCCAAAAAAGAAAAGATTCTGGGTTTTTTTCTGATATTTTTGGGTTTTTTTCTGTGTGTAATTAGATTTAGGAACGCGCTGGTGTGTGTGTGTGTGTGTGTTGTGGGGTTGTGTGTGTGTGTGTTGGGGTGTGTGGGGGTGTGTGTGGTTTTTTGTTTTTGTGTTTGTGTGTGTGTTGTGGTGGTGTGGTGTGTGTTTGTGTGGGTGTGTTGTGGTTTTGGGTGTGTTTCGCGCGCACGGCGTGGGGGTGGTTTCCAATTTTCCCATGGGAGGAAAAAAAAGCCGAAACAACAAAGATAAAAATTTCCCCAAGTTTTTACCCATCTATTTGCTCAGGTTAAAGGGGAAAATTTTGGGAAAAACTCGGGGGGTTCAAACACGGGGGAAAACAAACAAGAGCAGGTTCCCCCCACATTGCCTGTCCATGCTGTTTAACCCCACATTCTGTGCGGGATCGGATTGATCAGCCACTTGGTATCTACTATCAACCCCCCCCCCCCCCCCCTCCCCTCTCCCCCCCCTCGCCCCCCGCCCCCCAAATTTCCCCGCCCGGGCTGACCGGTTTTCCCTAGTTCCCACGGGGCAAACAACAAAAAATTTAAAATTTTTTTAAAATCAATTTATTGGTTTTCCCCATGAATTGATTGGGTTTTATTTATTACCTATCGTGGAGATGGAGGTTTGGGGGAATTTTTGCCCCCGTCAGTGCGCCCTTGCCTTTTAAGGGAGAAAAAAATGGATGCCACGCGTAGGGCTGGCTTGAATTTAAAAACCCCTTTTAAAAAGTTTCTCTAAGGAGGCAAGAGATAACCCTTTTCTTATGAAACGTCACGAATTACTTTTTAAAGGCCCCCTTCCCCCCCCCCCCCCCACCCCCCCCCTCCCACCCTCTTCAATTCCCCTTCCCGTCACTGACCCAGCCTTGTTTCCCCCCCCCCCCCCCCTCCCCCCCCCCCCCCCCCCCCCCCCCCCCCCCCCCCCCCCCCCCCCCCGAATCTTCATTTCAAACCAATGGAGCAATTTAAATTTTTCAAAAAAAAAAAAACCAAAAAAAACAAAATAACAACAAAAAGGGGAAAAAAAGGGGAAAAAAAAAAAGGGAAAGTATGTTTCAATCGAGTCGAAGTGCTTACGATAAACTTCTCTTATACACACACCAAAAAAAAAAAAAAAAAAAAAGGGGAAAAAAAAGAAAAAAAAAAAGAAAAGGGAAAACCCTGGTTTTTATATAATTTGATCTATGCATGGGAAAAAGTATAAGCCCGGGGTTTTACGGGCAACCCCCCCCCCCCCCTTTACCCCCACCCCCCCGCCCTCTCCCCACCCCCGCCCCCCGCCTTTTTTTCCCCCCCCCCCCCCCCCCCCACTCTTCCAGACTTTCTGGGCCCCCCATCCCGCCTTTGGGGCAAAGCCTCCCTTCAAAAGGGGGGCAATCGGCAGCACTTTCCCCCCCCACCGCGTGCTTTCGTGCCAGCGCGAGCATGCGAAGGGTTCCCCCTAAGGGGAGGGGTCATTCCCGGGCGGAACCCCGACAGGGTTTGGGGCCGAAATCCGGTTTCCACTCGTCGGGCAGGGGTGGGTAAAGGGTCAACACCCCCCCCCAAATTTTGGTTCCCTCCCCCCGAAGCCCCGGGTTGTCCCCGGCGAAGCTTTTTCCCCTCACCCCCTGGGCCCCGTCCCTCGAAAGGGGACGCACTGGCCGGCCGAACAGCGCTTGCCCGGGGCCCCCAGGGTAACCCGCGAGGGGGCCACCCGGCCGGAGTTTGGGGGGGTTTTTAACCCGGCAAAGTGGGTCTGAAAAGACCCGCGGCTTCGGGCGGTTGTAGGGGGTGGGGCAGCTAGGAGTTTGGGTTTCCCGGGGGGCATCTGGCACAGCCGGTCTCCTGTACAGCTGGGCCCCGGTAAGGGGGTTCCACAGGTGGGGGAAAACCCGAAGGAAAAAAAAAAAGAAGAAACAAAAAAAAAAAGGGGGACAAACATCAAGCGGGGGGGGGGGGGGGAACCCGGGAAAAAAAAGGGAGACAACAATGAGGCGGGGCCCCGAAAAAAGGGGGACAAACCCGAGACTGGGGGCTTGAAAAAAAAACAAAGGGGGACAACCATTTAAAATGGGGGGGCCTGAAAAAAAAGGGAGACAACCAAGGTGGGGACCTGAGAAAAGAAAAAAAACCATTTAAAGGGTGGGGACCTGGGGAAAGGGGGAAAAACCTAAACTGGGGACCCGAGGAAACGTAGAAACCATGAGGCTGGGACCTGGGGAAAAAGAGACAACCATGAGGTTGGGGGGGCCCCGGGGAAAAGGGAGACAACCATGAGGCTGGGGGACCTGAGGAAAGGGAGACACAACCCATGAGGCTGGCGCAATGAATAAGTAAAGGGAGACAACCTTGTGGCGGGGGACCTGATTATGAAAGGGACGGACAACCATGAGGCTGGGGGACCTGAATAGAAAGGGAGACAACCCTTGAGGATGGTGGACCTTGAGGAAAAGGGTGAGCCGAAGGAAACCATGATGTGGCGGTCCTGAAAAACAAAGGGAGACAACCACAAGAGCTGAGGCTTCGTGGGGAAAAAAAGGGAGACAACTGAGCTGGGGGACTTCAGAAAACAAAGGGAGACAACACAAGGCTGGGCACGTGGAAAAAAAGGGAAGACAACATGAGCTGGGGACCTTGAAAGAATATAAAGGGGGACAGGGCTGGGTAACGGGGGGGGGGGGGGGGGGGGGAGGGGGGAAAGTTGGGAGACTACCATGTGAACTACTGTATTATGGGAGAATGAAGGTTTCCTCCTCTCTGGTTCTGAATCTGTGGTCGGGAGAAGGCTGGCCAATACCTTTGTCGGAATGATTTTGTCAATTTGGAGAAGTTTCAAAAGGGGTGACTGCTGGCAATATACGGAGGACAAAGTGCTAAAAACAAAACAAAACTAAACAATACAAAACAAAAGCAAAAGATTTACTGGGCCATACGAAGGGTAGGTCGAACACCATCTACAAAACAACACGCACCAACGGTTCGACCTAGACTGGTACTTCTTCTGGCATGATCAAGGAACAACGACGACACAGAAAAAAGAACAGGAAAATTGGCTTGTCCTTTGTTCGGGGTGGGAAATGTGTTCGTGGGTAAAGAACTAAAACCACGAACTGCAAATGACATTGATGGGGAAAAGATACAGGTTGGAATTCCACCACTCCACACACCAACACCACCACCACCTACGGCAACCACCATCACCCACCTTTCATCTCCACTAATTCACACAATGATAATGATAATGATTAACTCATCATCATCTTATGAGAAGAAGATGAAGAGCAAGAAGAAAGAATTACACTATTAGTGGTAAATTAACACACACGCACCGCACAACACACACACCCACACACACTCACACACACACACACACACACGCACGCACGCACGCACGCTCTCACACACACACACACACACACACCACACAACACACACACTCACACCACCACACACACGCACACAGACAGTCACACACACACACACACACACACACACTCTCTCTATCTATCTATCCACTTTCTCTCACTCTCTCTCTCTATCCCTCCCTCCTCTCTCCTCCCTACCCTCCCTATTATCTATCTCTGTGTTCTCCCTCCCACTCTTTTTCTCTCTCCCTCCCTTCCCTCCACATATCTCTCAATCCCTCACTTCCTCTCTCCCTTCCTCCTCCCTCCCTCTCTCTCTCTCATTCCTCCCTCTACCTTTCCTCTTCACCTCTCTCTCCCTCTGGTTCTTCTCTCCCTTCTCCTCTCTCTCTCCACCCCTATCTCTCTCCTCCTTACCTCCCTCCCTCGCTCTCTCTCTCTCTCTCCTATCTCTCTCTCTCTCTCTCTCTTCTATCTCTCTATCTCTATCAGACCTGGTGCTGTACTTCTGAGTGACTGTCGTAGGACGTCTGCAGCCGTCGCAGCTTGTTGGCGATTGTCGCGGCCGGAAGCAGGTGAGTACAGTTCTGTGGTTGGGGGAGGGTGCGTTGTGTTTGGCGTTCTGAATGTAGCCAGAGGAGATGTTGCACCTGTTGTTCCGGCCGCCGTCGTGCTTGGACGACTAGCGAGTGACTCACTCAGGGCCTCCACCTGAGCCCACCGGGGAACCACAGACAGAGGGTGGTTTAAGGTGTTGTTTACCATGGTCTTTCTGTAGGTTATGGGTTGTTGTTAAGATCCTTTGAACGTCTGTTGTTCTACTAAAAAAAAAAGTGATGTTAGACAGTGGGGGGGGGGGGGGGGGGGGGGGGGGGAGGATAGGGGGGAGAGGGGAAGGGATAGTGTGAGTAGGAAGGAGTTGACTGCATGTAAAAAAAAAATATCTTAAATTATTGTTAGCGAACCACAAAACAAACAACAAACATACAAACAAAACAAACAAAACAAAAAACTTGGACAGAGAACTATAAAAACGGGTCTAGCTCAAAAGGCTCAATTAGTTTCACCGGTTTGATCTAGACCCCGTGGTTTATATTCTCTGACACAGTAAGACTTCAATAACCAAAAAAATATACGATTTTTTTACAAACAAAATATGTGTAGGGTTATCGTTTTCTAATACTAATTACTATATTTTCAGTTTTCAGTTTTTGCTTTCTCCTGGTGTTTTTCCTGTCTATTTCTCAAATGAACCATCATTTTCACGCATACATTCATCAAATTGCGTCTCTGTCTTTTCATGTGAAATATATATACAGTCTTTAACTGTTCTCTAAAGTCTTTTATAAACGAGTCGTTTATTTTTTTGGCGTTATAAAATCCACTCACTGATCCCTGCAGGTCTTCCAATGAAAGTAGTTTCGACAAAGCGTTTCTTATTTGATCTATGTACTCTTTATGCCGAACAGTCACCTATAATAAATAGTGTCTAGCGGTTCCTTAAAAAATTTTTAAAAAGTATTATAAACCAATCACTTAGCTTATTGCTAGGATCAACTAAATTATGTCTTCTATCTGTCCTTATAAACCTTCTATCTTTTAATATGCTTTGTTATATTTCAAGCGTTGGGCAGAAATTACATTATTAATCAAAATTATAGCGATAAATCTGAATCTGTATTAGTCGAGGAACAAAATTCATTGTTTTACCACAAACAGTTTGTCCTCAAATTTATTGAACATTGAGGAGTTTTTGTCATAAAGTTTAACTGCCCATAGTTTTATAACAGGAACTTATCTAAATCAGTTATCTATTTTTTTAATGCTCTCTCGTCAAAATAACAGTTCGTATATTATAATCCTATGGAGGCCCTAATAAAAAAAAATGTGCAACTTTTAAATCCAATTCAGTTCTGCTAAATTGTTTTATTTAAAAGTCAACTATTGATTTTGTTGCTTGTTGTTATGGTATTACATTATCACACCATTATGAAGAACGACGATGTACTTTAAGATGTTTAACGTATAAGTTTTGAGCTATATATTAATTCCTTTTATAAGGTCATCACTAACGCCCACCACCCTTCCCTCTCCACATCTTTAAAAGACGAAATTTCAAATATTATGTGAAGTGTTCTCCTAATTTTCTGATTGGAAAGTACTGTTATTTTGTAGAAGCTTTCTTTAAAACTGTTTTTCTTCTGTGGATGATGTTCTGTCTTTTCCCTTACGGCGATTTTCCATATCTTTCCGACTATTGTCGTCCGGCATAAGTCTTACATGTATAGGGCCAGAGTTGGAATGCTTTTCTGAAACTTGTTTTGGCGGATCTAAAAAATGTAAATGGGATTATGAAATTCATAATTTTATGTCCCATTCTAAATATTGGTTCCAAGTGCCATGTGAGGTCAGGTTTTCGAACTATTTTATATTCACAATGCGCAACATTATTTGCTTCTTGGTCTGCGCTAGTTGTTCTAGTTTAGGAAAACCTTTTTACTGGTCCCACCTACCTCTTTGCGTTATAATCACCATCTTTTGTGTACTCAAACCTTTACAATGCGCCCTATCTCACATTCTGTTCAAAGTCCGCAAAGTCTTGCAAGGTTTTTATTTCTAAAGTTATACACCACACAGGTGCTATTGTAATCCCGAGGTCTTTGGTTCCCCCGCAATCATTATTTTTTTGTACAGTTATTATTTTATTTCTAAAAATCAATGTGTTAGGTTATACATTTTCACAATTTTCACGCTCGTCTGTGTTCTTTATATTAAATATGATCCGACCCTCACATGTAATTTTTTAAACTGTATAATTAGGGATTGTATAATTTCATTAATCGCAATATGCAGCGCTTTCCCAGATGGAGAGCTCTTAAAACAGTGAGCGGGCCCTTACATCATATAAGTTTTCATCTGTGCCTCAGTTCATCAATTGAACATAGAGTAATGAATGTATTATGGCTTAAGATTGAGCGGTCTTTTCCCCTCATAGTAGTTTTTTTTTTTGGTGATAACATTTTAATCTATGTTTGTCAGTGCAATATGCATAACATTTTAGTAGCTCTACATCAAAAAGGTAATGTACGAACTTCTTCTTCAGGTTTGTATGTTAACATTGTTTGTTAAATTTGCATTGTTAAGTTGAGTGTAATGTTAAAAGTTACTCATTGCCTTCTTTTTAGTGAGCAAAACCGTAATAACCATCAGGTATGATTAATGGCTAACTTTGGCCCCTGCTTTATTACTTTTTGAACCGTATTGTTATTCTTGGTTTCACTTATATTAAAAACATACCGGATTTTTGTTTATTATTTCATGAAGCGCAACCATTTCTGCTTCCGCAATTGATATCATTTGCATGTTATAAAAACGAGGCCCGGTTTCTTTGAGTTTGTTAATGTTTAAAACATTTTTTAAACGAAATAAAAATCGTGTGAGTACAAAATATAATTCCTAAAAGCAAAAGTCTATTCGGTTGGGCCGCACACTACATCTTAAAAATTAGACAACTGATATATTGTCATTTTCTAGTGAACCAGTCTGACAACTTCATATAAAAATGGTGAGTACTCAATTAAGACGATATCATAACCCCCATATTAAATTAGACTTGCATACCGAAAGTGTGGTTTAGTATCCGATGCAGTTTTATCAGAAACGTTTAATCTTTGCTGTGTTTTGTGCATCAAACTGGGTGTGGAGTGTCGTATCTGATCACTTAAATCATCCAGATCTATGGTGAGGTCAGTGGTCAGTGTACAGTTTTAATTTATATCTACTACTTCAGGGTATGTTGACTGATAATGCATGCTCCCATTGCCAAATGACCAAAAAACGATTTAATCAATTTCAGCACAGAATAGACATGAAGGCTTTTGAAAAGGATTTTGTAACGAATTTATTATTAATGTTAAGGACTGACTTAGACAAAATTCGGATCTTAATCACTGGCTTAGGGCCCTTTATCTTTGGGGCGTGCACAGTAAGTATAAGTATGACTAGGAATCCTCCTTACAAACTTTTTCTTCAGGCACTGCTTGTCATCGGGTATCCATAGTGCAAGGCATTAAAACAGAATGGAAACATTTATCTTAGGACACTTCTACGGGCCTAACTAAGCAGGATATAGAACAGAATAAACAACTCTATTTCGCAATTACGTTTGGTGTTTGCTAGGTATCGCAAGCACAGACAAGATCGAGCAAACTATTCCTTCGGTACCGGTTTGTTGCCACAAAAACTATATTAGCAAATTTAGAGGGACGCATTAATTCTACTGTTGATTTAACTTCGAGTATTAAAAAGGTACAAGATGTTTAGATACGCAAGATCGAAAGTAGGATTTGCTGATGGCCACAGGTTTTTTATATGCTACCTTCTGAAATCAGGGCTCCAGGTAGGAACAAATAACTAAACTACAACAATGAAAAAAATATAATCCTATGTTGGTCAGGCAACCATGATAGAAGGGTCTCGGAAAAGACAGTCTTAAATTCTGGGCCAGTAGTAATATTACAAAAAACAATAAAAATACACCCAAGGAATAAGTCATCCAATCCCCGAGGTTCCCAAAGCCCAAAAAACGTTGAAGACGCAAAAAAGTAATGGACCATGAATATGGAAATGAAGCACTTGTTAGTGATTAATGCCATAGGTTTACTAGGTTCTTTTTATTTCTAAATATTAACCACCTTTAAGAGACTATTGCCATAGTGTCGGCCAATAAAAGCCTACTTCTTTGCTAGCCAGTAGACAAAAGCCAGCTAATAACACTACTAATTTTACCTGCTTAGAGTCTTATAGATTTACGACTAATTTTTTTTTAGTAAACTCGCAAGATGATCAAGTTGATTTTTTTAAACATGATTTTATGAAGGAGAGGGTGTTGGAGAGGCACTGAACTTTGCCCTCCACCACCGCCTGTATTAGCCTTCCACCAACGTACTTATTGCATAATCTAATGCCGTTATTACGCTCGCTAATGTGCTCCTTGCTCTCTAAAACGTGTTAATTCTTTCTGCTAGCCGTTTGGGTCTTCATAATTATAAAATTTTTTAGATAGTTTCTCTTATTTGATCACTTGAGCTCGTAATTGGTCTCGGTTAGTAGACGAGACTTTTAGTATTTCTGCTCTCTTCTTTTTCAAGTTTATTTAGTCTTTGGGTTATTTTTCTTTATACATCAGCCCATAAGTAGTCGTATCAGACCAGCGTGTTTTTCTTTTTCTTTTTCTTTATCCTCATCTATTTTATCCAGTATTTGCTAATTTGTCTGTTAATTCGTCTCTATTTTTTTTTACGCATGATTAATAGACTTATTTTTTGCGGGGGGTATTGGGGGTATCATTATTTGGTTTTTAATGCTGTTTCTTCTGAAAAAATGGTTTCTGAGCTTCTTCTATTACATTTAGTTGTATTGCTTGCTATTAGGAATTAACTTTTGAAGTGCTATGTTTTGGGGGGGAAACTGTTGGGAGTTCCTTGTTTGCATGTTTTGATGTTCAGCAACTGCTTTTCCTCTGTAATTTTGGTTTTGTTTTGGAAGCCAAGGCAGATTTCGTTCATTTGCCTCTTAGTTTTGGTTTTTTAGTGTACTCAACCTACAAACTTTGATGGGTCTCTTTTATCTGTATAGCTGAAAACGTTTTCCTCGTTCGTATTTACAAATTACTTATGGCATCATCTTCTCGTTCAAAATCTTTAGGGTCTATAAAGTTGGGAGGTTTTATTTTTAACTTTTGTAAATGCTTCCGGACGTACTTTCTGTTTAATTACGCCGCATGTGGATCGTTGAGCGATGCCTGTATTAAAGGTGCGTTTTCAATAATGGTGTCTCCAGCAACAAAAAAGCTAACTAAGCATAGTCATTTCACGCATCGTTTTAAATATGTTATTTTTTTTTTGTGTTTATAAAAATGTTACAAGTTATGGGCTCGATTATTGACCGCATAGAAGCTGAAAAAGACCGAGGCGTTCGTTGCAGAGGAAAATAAAACGGAAATATTCACTGTTCTATTAAATACATATACTATTGATGCGATCAAAATTCTTCCACTGTTAGATTTCCAAAACTAGGAAGACGGATGATGTGATTGTGCCAGGCTCTGTCGCGACTTACTTTCAAAATAGAACTCAATTCAGAAAACAGAACCCAACAGGACAGTTGGGTCCATTCGAAACAATGGTGCGGGCCAATCGTTAAGAAAATTTCTATTAAACTTGAGGGGAAAGATGTATTTTCTTGTACACAAAGCAGACCTTATTTTTAACCTAATCCGAACTATGGCTAACCGCGGACCCCTAACCCCAAACTAATCCGATGAAGGGAGGAATCTTGATTTCAAGGAATCGAAAATGAAGCAGCCTTAAAACTTAGATTAGACGCCGAAGTCCCTGCAGATGCTAAAAGCAGCAAAAAGGCTTTTGCTGTAAGTTTTGCGTATGGTTTTCGCTTTTTCTTTACCTTTGTTGTGAGTTGTTAATAAAGGCTGACCCATACTTTAAAGAGCGTTAAAGACCTGTTGTCATTTGTAACTAACTTGTAATGAATACAAACGCGTTATTTAATCATAGTACACGAAGCCAAAAGGTCAGCAATATTCTGACATCGCGTTTGAGCTTTGACGTTGTTTAGCCCACCCTAATTAGCAGAGACGAATTGCGACAACATTATAAGACAAAAATTAGCAATATATTAGAAAAAAAAGAGTGCATAATCATTAAACTTATCCTAAAAGAGGGCAGAGACACTATATGGAATATTTTAGTTTAGTGGCCCAGCAAATTCTCTTAAAGGTATGTTATTGCTGTGCGAAGATGAGAAAACCATTCAAAAGACAAACTGAAATTTTTGTTATTCTAAATAACGATAAAGTGCAATGTTACAATTGAGGGCTAGTCCTAAACATATCTACGCTCGGGGCTTAAACCTTTCTCATTTTGATGAAATAAGAAATCTATTTGGAGAAGGGATGAGGTGTAGAAATCAAACAGTGGACCTTGTGTATTAAGTTTCTACATTTCACAGCGTTAGACTGGATATTATTTACAACGAAAATTGGCTTATGTCATTGCACCTAAGGTCGACAGAAGGATAATCAGGTGTATAGAAAAGTGGGAGAAGGTATAAAGACATAATAAAAATTCAAATTGATAAAGAATAAGAGCCGATATCGATAAACCACTTATCGAGTTATTTGTTTTTTATTATATTGATGCGCAGATGAATATTGTTGAGAACGTAAGAATTTAAAAGTGCATGTATACTAATATTATTTTTTTTTTATAAAGCATGTCTGTTTGGGTTTTTCCAAAATGTAACTAAAAGGAAGAGATAAGTAGGCAACTCTGCTGTTATAGATGGGCAAATCGACTCCAAGGTCGTTTATTGCTGCTGAAGTAAAAACCTTCTGATATTATCAAACATTAACAATGCAAACAAAAACTACGAGCAGGACTTTCAAAATACAGCAAAACCAAACGATGGTATTCTGCTGCCTTTAATGGTGTTACTTATGTTAATATGGAGCATCAGACTAAAAGCGCGCATCAGCAGGTTTAACGAGGTTGGCCTATTAGCAAAGGGCATAGGCACAAACGCAGAGATTTACCTCTAGGCGGTTTGTCTTTAGCTCTTGGCCTGTGTCTTTAGCTGTAGGTGCTGCTAGCAAAAAAATAAAAACTAAAACTCAAAGCAAACAGCTATGGTTCAAAACTAATAACAGCTAAAATTAGATCCTTTAATATGAAAAATAAATAACAGCACTAGCTGGCTACATACATCACGGTTGAAGAATTTAGCTTTACAGGCTGATTTTAATGACTACAAAAAGACAAAAGTTTGATCTTCAAAGAAAGGCAAGGAAAGTTTTTCTCAAAACAAACACGATCTGATAAAAAAGGAATGTTTAAAATAAAGTATACGAAACATTTAACTCTGCTAATATACAGCCCACATTAACAACGCCAATGGGTTGTTTATACTTTAGTTTTGAGTCTAAGCACAATATAGACCATCGATATTGATTAATTATTGTTTTTATTTAAAAAAATTTTGAGTTAGAAAAGAAACTCAGCATGGATAAGATATTGAAGGTCTACAGACGAATGTTATGAAGCAATGCAAGAAGATTTTTTCAAGAGCTACTGAATGATATTTGTTTTAGAGTCATTAATCCAGCAAACGTACGGGCAAGTGTTGCTTCTTGCTATTTCTCAAGTTCCGGGTAGTTATAAATAACAATAGACCCCGCCAGTTAAAGTAATGTAGCTGTTTTAATGGATATGTTACAATAAATGAAGAAAATCTAGTAAGTCCTGGGTCTCAACTATAAACAGCTGCTATCCTTTACTCTAATGACTTAACACCCGGTTGGGCAGGGGACGAACCTGCTTAACAGTTTGATGTTTGGCCGCACGAAAGAGCAAAATGAGAGGCTCTGGTGGTCCAGAGGGCGAAGTCCTAGAAGTTCAGATTAAAACACGTCTTATGTATGAGCCGAATTGTTGGCAAGGCTTACTATTCCGCTCTGCCCCCAGCTTGGTTGCGTATCAAGAGCAGTTTATTACATACTAATAAAGACAACAAATGTTTCAATGTGGGTGTGTTCTTGCTAGGCGCATTTACGCCCGCAAAAACGACAGAGGAGTGTCTAAATATCACTCTACATTAATGATCTTAACCTTTAGTGAGAATTATCATTTCCTGGTTGCGTTGGATTCCATGTCGTTTGAAGAACAATAACAAAACCATTAACTGTTAATGTCTACCACATGGGGTTGAAGATGAATCAATATCTAGTCATATTAAAGTGTCCAAGAACATGTCCAATCGGATTGGCGAGCCAGACTAAAATCATGTTGACTTTACTACTGATGGTTTTCACCTGCAGGTGATACGCCATTACACAATTGATACGACCAATGAGTAGATTATTGACGCTTACTTCAAAGCAAAACAAATAAACAAGAATTCTGTTGAAAATGTTTAAACAAGAATTCATCTGTTCAAGCCTCGGTGCGAAACATAAGAAACTTTGTATTAACACAAGTGACTGTAATACAGAAAAACTATTTACGCCCCAGAGGCAGGTAAAAGTTTGTTTTACAGACACTGGAAACGGAATGCCAAAATTACCCCATATGTTGTTTACGCAGACTTCGACATCAATTTTGTCATTGTTCCTTATGAGGTGGGGCCAACCCCACAAGAACTTCATAATTCTGACTTTGTGAGTTATCTTATGATTGATTGTTCATTTGCTTTCTTCATTGTCAGGTCGGATGGCGCATCATTCAGAGCAGTATTTTACAGAGGACCAAATGCGGCTAGAAGATTTTTACAGCGCATGCAGCACAAGTGCGCAATGTCTGTTTATTCTAATAATCTGAATTTATCGAAATCATATTGACGAATGAAAGACCAAGAACAGTTGGACTCAGCCACACATTGTTGGATTTGTGGTTTAGAACTCAGAGAAGAAGCAACAAATCCAAAAGTAAGAGTCCATGATACTTTAGTGGAAGGTTTAGAGGAGCGCACATAGTAATTGCAATCTTCAATTTAAGTTTGAACCATAAAGGACATGGATGGCTGCATATATTCTTTCAGCACAACTTGCGGGTTTCGATATCATCTCTATAATTGAATGCCGTAAACCGACGCCTTAGGGTGTCATGCATTGCTCTGTCATCTGAAATGTTACATGTGTTTCACTTTTAAATAATCATGTATTTTTTAAGACTCTATGCTGACTCATGATGGGATCATTTGAGTCATTAGCTATGTCTTAAAGTATCCTGCCCAATTAACGGAAGAATATTTGACACCAACTCTTCGTTTGAAAGGGTGTTTACCCTTATGTGTATCATGAAATGTTGAAAAGGGTTGATGAATCCTCACTTCCTCCTAAGGGCCGCGTCTTTTCTAGTTAGAGGTAAGGAATAATCAGTGTATTTGATACCAGACAAGCTCATGATGCGTGGCAGAAGTTAGAGTGTTAAAAACGATGGGAGTCTATCATGATTCATACTTGTGGCAGATGTATGTTTGTTGGCGGACGTCTTTGAAAATTTACTAGGAAGACCTGCTTGATACATTAACAGCATGGATCGGCGCATCTTCATTTCTGACGACCGGGGATGAGCTGGTTGACGCTTTCTAAAGTTTTCTGGAGTAAAGATATTGATTTATTGTCGAACCTACCAATGATTCAGTTGATTGAAAATCGATTGTCGGGGGAGGAATTTGTATGGCGTCGCATCATTAAACTGTGAAAGCAAAACAACAATACTTGGACGCTATCTCGTAGTAAAAGTCTACTATCTCTTGTATTTAGATGCAAAACAATCTGTATGGTGGGCTATGGCGCCACCGCTTCCATTACGCAACTTTTATAAATGCTACAAGAAGACTATCCGAAAAAAATATTCATAAAGGCTTTAATGTGGTTTGAGCAGCAGTTTGAAGCCATCTGGTTCAACCACCGGGTTTCATTCTAGAAGTTGACTTAGAATATCCTCACGAACTCTTGACCCTTGCATTATGACTATCCACTCAGCAGCAGAAAGCCTATATGATGGCAAAAAACAGTACGCATAAAATTGTGCCTAATCTTCGGGGCCAAAAAAAATATTATGTATGTCATTACAGATTCTGCAATTTTAGTTGAAGACTCGGTGTGAAGTTGACAGCTGTTATCGTATAATTGCTTTTGTTCTAGAACAGTTCATGAAACATAATCATGAAGAACACTGATCTCAGAACTAAATCCACCAGATGTGCTTCAGAATAAAAGACTTTTTCATAGCTGATGAACAAACTGCCTGTTTTGAGATTGGAATATGGAGAATCACACAAGGCCAACAAAGATGCTAGATTGGTCACCAAAGAGAACGAAGCAATTAAGTGACTTTTAAAAACCAAAGTATCAGGACTTTCAGAAGATTTCATGATCTGATTTTTGGCAGGTATGATGAAAAAAAAGAAAGTCTAATTAGACAGCATGTATTTATTGGGTTTTTGTTTTTTGAATTATCAAATGCTTTGATGTTTGAATTTCTTTAGGATACTTTAGCCCTCGTATCCTGAGTCAGGAGTACTTTACAACAGTTATACTGACAGTTTTGTTATAGATATTCCCTACTGCAAAGACAATCTTTAAAGACATGGAAATATAGAAAGAGCTAAAGGGATTGCGGGATGGTTTGACAACATACGATTACCCTATAAGGATTCGCCTTTGCATTATTTACTAATAATGTATGTTTAGGAAAGATGACAAGATGAATTATCAGGAAAGGTGATCAAGGGAGTATGTTGGGTTAAGGTAAAAAATGTACAGTATTTCTAGACAGGAGAAAAACCTTTAGAAAGTCAAAAGGAATATCTCGCAGTGTTGTGCAGATCAAACAAATATCATGACAACTACAAAGTAGCTTGTTTGATATTGATTTTCATCATGACACGAAAAAACTGTGATTCTAATCATCATGAGTCAACACAACGGTTGTATCAAAGAAGTCATTTAGATAGAACAAACACAAAACGTGTTGTTTGTTATATCCAGAGTTGTCATATGAATGTTGGACATTGGAGAACGTCAATTACTTAAGCGGAAACTGTTGTCTGGTGGATTATCTGCGAGTTATTCCTTAACAAAAAGATCTTGAGGAGCCGGTTGTTTTGTATTGTGTCAGTTTCGCGTAAATAATACAAGGGTGGATTCATTTTTACAATTATTTTTATTTGTATGGGATCAACACTCAAAATGGATCTGTTGCCCTAATGCGAGGGTCCCTTCTGCTTCTCCTGGTAATATAAAGGGACCTTACTTTCAAGCAAAATGTGGTAATGTTTGATGGGTGTTCTGATTCTTCAGCATCATTTCATTGTTTTTCTTTTGATTGCAGGTATGTTTTTAGCCCTTTAAATTCTTTCATTATTATTGACGGCAAAACTGTGGGGGATTGTCTTCTAACCCATTCGGTGTTGCGTGAATTGTCAATCAGCTTCTCCTGTTGATACTGGTAGGAGGGGAAAAAGTCTTTTCAGATAAATGTTTGTTAAAGTTTTCAAACCAAAGCGCCTGTGATCTGTGAAACTTGGAGAATGGGCCTATTTTAATGTTACTTATGTTTTAACAATAATTGATTCACTCGGCCTTTAAATTCTTTTCATCATCGATTGAATCATGCGAGGATAAGTTAAAGGGCCTCGTTTGATAGATTAGTTGTTTAGAAACAGAAACAGCAACAGCAGAAGCGACTTTTTGTGTTATGGTTCAGCTTCTTTGTATCTTGAAGTAGTCAATGACTGTAAGTAATGGCGTACTTAATTCTTTTTGTTAATCGTATCATGGGGTAAATATAGAAGATTCCATTTGATGCGGTGTCGTTTGGCATGTGTTGACGAAGGTGCTCTCTGTTTTAGTTTAGGGCGCTGGTAAATTATATTGCAAATCGCTTGTTAGATAACCATTCCTTCGCGTTTGGTTCACTGTCTCCAGCTGCTTGGTTAGGTTTATTATTGCGTATTTCCTTCCAATAATCTTTTGGGAATATTAGATTTTGTATTCATTTTTATTCCATCCAATATTTAGGTGCACTAAATACTCAACAGTCTTACCTAAGACTTTATTCGCGATTTTCTTGCATTTTTGTTTTTTTATGATGGGTGATAAAAGTCGTGAAATTTTGGTGGGGGACATGTCTCATTGGTTTGCCTGTTACAATGATAATAATTCTTTTATCGCTTGTTCATCTGTCATTTTTTTAAGTTGTAAGCTGATTGCCCTGTAAGTTTTTTTCCGGTGTCGTTAATAAAAATTAAACTGTCTTAATTCTCTGCTTTTCATTAGTGTTATTGTGCGGCAGCTTGGGTGTTGCTCCATAGCTTTGTTATGTTCTTTTTCTCTCGAACGCATCCAGTTAGTTTACTAAACCGGTCAAAAAATATCTCAACTAAAAAAACCCGCGTAATTACTTCCTGCTAAAAGCAAGCGATTCTCTACTGCGCCGACTGATCATCATAGAGTGAATCCAGTTTTTATTATTGTATTTGTTAATTATACATATTTTTATTCTGTGGAATTATTCCTTGCTTTAACTAGAAAATCTTTCGTAGCGAAAACGAAAGCTGCATAATAGCTATCAGCTTTGGCTGAGTCTTCAAAGTATAGTTTGCCATGATCTGCCGGTTTCAATTATTTAACAAGCTTTTACCAAGCATTGTGTATCATATACTTAGACAGCCAATAACAGCAGAATGGTTATATACAGGTTGGCAAAAACAGTTTTTTTCGGGTGCTCTTTTTGAAAAATAATATAATTATAATAATAATAACATGAACAGCGTGTATGATCTACTACAGCTATCAGGGTTAGCCTAAACCTTCCCTGAACTTATGAATGACCAAGTTGATGAACAAGATGTTATGCCCCATAAGGAGAGGTTGTATTCTTTGGCAGCATTGTGGAAAAACAAAAACTGTTCCTCGGATCTGAATTCTGCTTTGAACAAATTCAACAGATGTATCCACAAGACTGTATAAACAGTATCTTTACTGGTATGAAGCGAACTGGGTTTCTAGAACTGGTTTAAAAAAGTGTTGGCATAACGGTTCTTTAGTTTGTACACTAAACTAGTTAGTAAAATTTGCTCATTGATTCTGAACAATGATTTTATGTTTGATTTTAAGCAGGATCAGTTTTAACAAATCGCATTAGTGTCTTAGCTTTGATATATATTACAGATTTGGAACATTGTTATCACCATATCAGGATTAATTCTTTTAATCATTAGATTTTTTCCCTTCAAATGACCGGCGGAAATATCATCAAATATAAAACAACGGTGAGGAACCAGTGAAAACATCCTGGCGTGTTAAAGAAGAAGAAAAAGCAGAGTGGAACCAGACAAAAAAAATTATGTACAAATAAATCATAATGAATATCAAACTCCGCCAACGCCAGAACAATATGTTTCATGCCAGTATAAAAACTCCATGTGATTCAAGGCCTAAACCAAGTCTTCATGAATATTGAACTTAAAACTGTTGCCATTTATGGCACCCTTGCTGCTGCTGGGGGCTTATATGTTATAAATATGTAACCAGGCAACAGAACCAACAGCAAAAAATTCGAACCACTAAATTACAGAGACAAAGCATGGCCAGAACCAACAACAACAAAAGTCGTTTTGATCATTATAATGTAATATTATTTTATAGAATTAATAATAATTATAATTGTTGATAAGAACTTGGTTTGACTTGAGTGAGTTTATAAAACTTAATAGTTAAGAACTTTAGTGAGTACTATTAAAGTCGACTTAATCAAGAACTTATTAAAAACTTGGGGACTTAATTAAAAACTTAATTAAGAACTTGAATTAAAACTTATAGATTTGAGGTGACTTGATTAAAAACTTAATAATTAAGGCGACTTGATTAAAAAACTTAACTAAGAACTTGAAGCAACTTAGTTAACCTTTACCAGCTGAGTCGTTCAAATGTGGGTAACAGGATTTCTCTCCCTTAGGCGAGTCGCCCAAGTCCGGGTAACGGACAGGCAGCAGTACACACCGTGTTACCCACGACCACACAACGGGAACATAAAAAATTCCTACACTTTCCATGAAACGGCCCAAGGGAAATAAGCGCTGTGTGTGCTCTCTTTTGCTGGCATGTTCAACTCTCTCTCTCTCTTATAGTCTGTCTGTCTGCCTTACTGAAGTGTGTGTGTGTGTGTGCGCGCTTGTACAAGGAGTGTATGTACGTGTCGTGTGTGTTTATGATTTTTTTCTTCAGTTTTCGCGTTTCTGTTCGGAGTGGTGGTATTGGGGACTCTCTCTCTTCTCTCCTGCATGTGTCTGTTTGTGGGTAAGTGTGTGTGTGTTGTGTGTGTGTGTGTGTGTGTGTGTGTGTAGTCTTGGGGATGTTAGAACGAGTTCCTCAATCATACTTTCAGTAGCCTCCTATTGTTGAACTTGGCTGCGTCTATTCTATGGTGGAGGCCCTGTGTTTTGCGCGCTAGGTGACAGTATGAGCCCGCAGCTGGGCGACAGTGTGTGCCTTGGCTAAACAGAACACAAGCAGCATTCGCGCCGCACACAACGGCCCACCTGTCTAGAGGTCGCTCTCTCTACACGCAGCTATATCGATTGCATCACGAAAAGTAGGAAATGGAGTGCGGTCTCCCTGTACAGTGGATTGCACCACCACCAAAAGTAAGCTTAAATATAAGAATTCAACTGTCGCTATTGGTGGTCGGTTGGCCACCGCAGGCGTCCACCCTTTCGGAGTTTGGAGTTGCTGAGTTTAGGGCTGGGTTCCTCGTAAGTTGGTCACTGGTTTCGAGTTTCGAGTGAGGAACAGAGTCTGGGGTCAAGTTCACCCCATCAGAGTCGTGTGGGCCAAGTTCACCCCATCCAGATCATTCAGGGATGGTGTCGCCATTCCAGACCAGAGGCAGCCACCTCCACCCAAAAAAATCCAGGGCAAACATTACTCCTGGGGTATCCCCCCTGAAAGCTGTCGACACAAGTGACGCCTGCAAATAAAATTAAATCAACAGTCGGCCATGCTCAGGGGGGGGGTTTTTGTATTTTTGATGTTAAAAACATTGTTATTTGCTTCGCTAGTTCTCCCTTTATTTAATAAATATCATACCTGCAGTTTAAAGGTTAAAACTTTTAATCTTGAATAAGCACGATTCTGTTCTTCAGTAAACCAACTGCGATGAGAGAAGAGAATAAGAAGAGGGTCTCTCGGTGGCTACGACTTAGCAGATGTCTGACCTATGCATTAGCCAACGCGCAGGTCAGGACTAGCAACTGCAACCTCTTTTTAAGGAAGTATCTATTCTGAAGAATGGGCTTTTCTCACTTTTCTATCCTTAGAGCACGGTACATTGGTAAGTATCACATAATGTACCGTGTCTATGGTGTTTCTCGACCGGAATCACTGCTGACGACATCTTGACATTTTGTGATTCTGGCCTTTTTGACAGCTGCATGTTCTGAATGGGGTATCTCAGTGGAACTCTTTGACACGCGAGTCTCGCTTTTCAGTGACAACTGGGTGACGGTTCTGTTGCAGTAGTCATGTCTTTGCAGGTGCAGTATGTTTGTAATCGACGGCTTAGGTTGCCTTTCCTTTGGAATTCTTCTCATTTTCTTCAGTGATGTTATTCTTTCTGTAGTTTCTGAAGCTTCTGACTCCATGATCCTTGTTTTGTGTCAAACCTTTTTTTTTTTCTCGAAGTAGAAAGGCATTATTTTCCTTTCTTCTTGTAGTCTCGTTTGCCTAGTACTGGTAATGTCTCTTCTTGTCCGCATACCATTTGTATACTTGAATTATCAGGGAAGACTCTGTTGAGATAATATTACATGTTAGTGTCACACTGTCACTTTTGCACACGCGCATTCATGACAGCATTTACTCCATTACGCACACGCAATCTTTCCAATAACAAAAAGGCGCACTACCGGAATGTTTTTTTCTTATCCCCTCTCCTTCGGGGAAAACACTTTACAAATCAACATCAAACCGTTATAAAAACAAATTTTATACTGTAGCACTCTTTCCACTGAGGAGGCAAACTAACTTCACCTCAGACTTCATAAAGTCACGGCCTCACTCACATTGGCCACAAAACTCCGACCAGGAAAATAAGTGATTCTTTCACTCCTTGATGCGATGCCTGCATATCAAACACAAGCCTTCATACTATCATGATTTCCCTGTCTCTCTCAGACATCATCTCGCTCCCTCGGATTTTCTCCCGTCCTGGAGATACTGGACTTCCGACTCCTCTCCCTCGACCTCATGATCAACTGGAGAGATGAGTTCCAACTCCTCTCTCGTCTTCTTCCTGTCCCTGGAGAGGATGACGAGTCCCGATTCCTCTCCTGGAAGTCCTTAATTCTGGGGCTGCCCTACCAGCGTGTTCCCCACACATGGCCCTTTCCACCTCACGGGTGTGAAAGGTGAAGGGTTGAAGGGCGAAGGGTTTAAAGGGTTGAAGGGGCTGAAACACGAATAGGTTCGTGTAAGTAACCTTTTAATTCAACATATGAATTCTTACTTTCTCTTTTCTTACGTTTCCCCTGTAAGCCTTCCCCAACTACATCGCTCACCTGGTATGAATGGTCAGCAGAAGAGGACCAACGTACTGGACAGGTTCGAGTCTCAGGCCAATCTTGCTGGGTTAAAATGATTCTTTCCTCCCTTCTCCTAGAGAGTGCTTACTCAGTTTCAAAACACATGACCGCACCTTACCCGCCTTGTTTTAAACTATCACTCAGTGGTCACTTCACCCAATGCCTCGTTTGTTTTTTTTACTGAGTCATACTCACATTATTTGGGGACGCCCGCTACACTAGTCACGCCACATGAATATTCTTCCTTTTCCGTTGTGGCATGGGGATGGAAATGATTCATATGGACTAACTACATGTGAATGGAGCGTCACATGCCGTGATGTGAGGCTCGTCACATGACACCCCCATCCTTGGATGAAAAAATTTTCTCAGAAAATTTTTTAAATGATATACAACTTCACCTTAAACACATCTCAGCATGAATCTCAAATGTGTATCCATCACACATTGATTCACAAATTAATAATCAACGTATAAGAATCAATCATCTGATCACAATAAATGCAGATTCAAACTTTCAGTCTTTCTGAAATAAAAATACATACATAAATGATCACCAACATCTCACAAAATACATTCACAAAAAATTACATGGCTAAAACAACTGGGATATTAACATACAAAGTACAAATTGCTGTTTATATAATTAAGATGTGAGCACATATTTTCCCTTGATCTTCGTCTACATCCTATGTTCAAAACACTCATGAAAATGAGGAACTTTCTAAGGTACATTGTTTTCAATAGACATGTAAACAAAATAAACATAGTTTAAAACATAGTTTTTTTTCCCCACATGTAGTGGTTATTAGTCCATTGACAGGTTCCCATGTTTTCCATTGTAGACAATGACAAATGAAAACAAGTGGTTTGTTTTCATTGCACAATCAAAACATGTGTAAAATATACATTTCTAAAGAGTTATTTGCTCATCAACATAGTATATATTCATCTTCACAAGCACGTTAGAATTAAATAGTACATTGATGATTTTTCATTGTTTACGAATGAATAAAGCAAAGAATAGATATGTAATACCTTCAACATCAAGTCAGTTTTGCTTGTAAAAACATATAGTCACATCAACAAGCAAATTATGCATAATACCATTGATTTTAAATCTCTCAGTAGCATACAATGCACTGTCAAAAGTGATCACACCGTAATCATTAAGAAAGACAAAACAGGAATCATGTCTTTTCCCTTGAAGACAGTTACATTTGTCCATGGAATATTATACACGTTGACAAAAATCTGCCATGACATTTTGTGTTCAGGCACTGGTTCAACAGTACACTGGAATTACTGCAATGCCAAAGACCACCTTTAAAAACTGCTGTTCTAGTTTTGACGATTTTTCAAGAACGTCAGTGGGCTGTGGATCAGTCTGTACGAAACTTTCTTCAGTCAAGAACCTGGACGAACTTCTCAATGCCCATACCAATAGCCAAGCACTCTCTCTCATAGTGGAGTATTTCTCCTGTGTCTTTGAGAACTTCTTACTGGCGTATTGCACTGGAATGTAACAAAGCATTTTTTCCTGCACCAGTACCGGCTCCCATTCCTTTGGAACTGGCATCAGTTCTCAAAATAAAGTCTTCTCGAGAGGGAGGGTAACACAGAACAGAAATGAGTTGAGGGTGTTTGAACACACTCAAAGCCTTTGGCACTCATCAGACCACACAATCTTTTGTTCTTCGTCCTTCGTAGTTCAGTCAAAGGGGCCGTCAGGGACGCAAATGGGGACATATCGTTATAGTAATGGACAACAATCGATGAGTGTCCTGATCTGTTTTACTTGGGTAGTGGGGTTTAAGTAAAAGATAAAATTCTTTTCCACTTTCGTCCTTCTGGCATCATTTTTCCACCACTGAAATAGTGTTGTGACCCAAAATCGAGAGTTGAAAACGGCACGAATTTTTGGATGGTCTTGCAGACAAACCCAAAATCTGAGTCTGGAAAAAAAACCCGCTCGCAGTTAGAAAGGGAGGTCACTCCATGACTTTTCAGCAAAAAATGTCGTCAAACAAAACTGACTGCACCAACATTCATGGAGTGTCAGGGCTCGCACTTCATTCTAGCAAAAGAAGCTGGGCTCATTTTGCAAACCGAATGCATTTTCGTCCCTTGGACAAGACCAAAAAGGTGATTGAAAAGCTGTCTTTTCCTTGTCAGCTTCAGCATTGGAATCTGCCAGTATCCTTTAGTCAAGTTACTTTCACAAAATGATTCCTTCTGAGAGCTGACACAGAATTCTTCAATGTCTGGATGGGGGTCGGCATCGAAAACACAGTGATCTTATTTAATTTCCTGTAATTCAATGCGAAACGCCCCGAACCATTCAGGTTTGTTCACCAATACACTGGTGAGCTGTACGGAGACGTAGAAGGTTCTATGACCTTTAAATCCAGCATTACTTAGATTTCCCTCTCGACAACCTCTTTTTTTTGCAAACGGCATGGGGTATGGTCTGGATCGACTGGTATTTCAGTAGTTAACTGAATACTCTGGGGTTCAATACCCGCACTGTACAGTGGGTATCTGTCAACCACATCCAGAAAGTCTTTCAAAATTTCTACTGAGCTGTTCTGTTTGGACTGAAGACAATTCCATTCCGACAAAATCACATACATTCATTAGGTTTCACCTTTGCCAGACAGATAGGAAGGTACAACATTCATCTGCACTGGTAGATGTTACATCCTACATTTGCTGTTTTCACAAACCTTTGATCTGTTCCTGTAGTCACATAGGGTACAAATTCATCACTGATAATGTCTGTCATGTTGACTTCAGTTTCTGACACAGGACATACTCACTCAACTGACTGGATGATGGCACCATTTGTCGTTTCCACATACTTCTTCAACATTGTTTCACATGAAAATACCTTCTCAGGGGTTTGCATTTTGTTCTTATAAATAAAACTGCAGGAAATTTTTTCGACACCTGAAAAGGACCTTCCACATAACACGAAGGCTTGTTATGTTCATCAGTGAGTAATACAAGGACCTTTTATCCCCTCACTTGACGGAAACGTGCCTTTGCTTTTCTGTCTTGCAAAACCTTGTACACATCTGTTTTTCTTCAGCTGACTGTTGAGCCAGCTACATGATCCTGTCAAACACGATTATTGCAGTTCTAAACGTATTGGTAAACAGTTTTACTGTCAGGTATTATGTCCGTCTTTTTCTCATTGTGTCATCAATAGATCCAAAGGACCCTTGGGAGTGTCCGAAAAAGAAGCTCGAATGGTGGAAAAACCCAGCGTTTCGTTCGGCATTTCCCTGTATGCAAAAAAGCAAAGCGGTATGAAACGATCCCATTCATGGGGTTCCTGCTTGCAACCTTCTCAACATGGACTTCAACGTTCCATTGAAACGTTCAACCATGCCATTCGACCGATTGGGGATGAATGGCGTGGTTTGAAATGACGAGATTGACAACAGTCTGTTAAAAATTTCTCTCATGAGATCCAGAAATGAATTGCGTTCCACAATCCGAGAGAATTTCGGTCTGGAAGGACCCACTCTGGAAAAAATGCAGTACAAGCTTCAGCGACAGACCCTGTATCATTTTCTTCAGTGAATCGCTTCTGAGATACCTTGTCGCTGTATCCACCAAAGTCAAGATATAGCGATATCCCGATGAGCCAGTGGTAAAGGCCCAACAAGATCAATCGCACCCTCCGAAATGGGACGGAAATTAGATGCATTTTTTGTGGCAAAGGTGCACATGGGACGCGGAACTTTCTGAGATGGTCTTTAGGCAGTGTCACATGAACGGCAGTATTCTGTACTTCCTTTGTGACACCTGGCCAATAAAAGAATCAAGAACTCCTCTTGATGTTCTTTTGATCCACAGTGACCAGCGAACACAATGCATCATGAGCCGTGTGAGCAACTGTTCTCTAAGTGGCTTCAGGAACGACAAAACTTGGTTTGTTTTCCTGTCAGGTACACACTGTAGAGGATGTCCAGATTCCAGTATTGTAGGTTTGGTTTGGTCCGTTAGTTTAGTCCGTTACGTCTGTTTAGCAGCAGAAAAGTACCGTCGTCAGCGTCTCGTCTTTTTCCTGCATTTCTTTTAAGATCATTGGGGTAAATCGGAGTTCATCCAGTTTTGAGACTTTTAGCGGCTTTGTAGCCTTTCTGCTCTACGATGTCTGATCTGGTACTCACAAGACACGGAACAAACCGATCCTCCAGGCACCACCATGTCCGTGCGACACCTGGCAAATGCCCAAGATCAAGTCGCAGACTGGGTTATCAATGACAACAGGCGTTTAAGAAAACCGGAGTAGTAGAAGTAGTACGGTGTGTAACGACTGAAATTATCGCCAGCGGAAACTTTTCAATCTTGCCTCAAACGACCTACACCTTATTGGACAGTGTTGAGATATGGTTTTTGAAGCAAGAAGATTTCCGGTACACCGCGGTGTGCACCAGTTGTCTCGCCAAAACAAAGCCTGCAATCCATTGATGGCTCGTTTTCTAACTCCAGTCCAACCACAGCTTGATGTCGGTGCCAAAACAAGGACTTCTTCACAATCCGTGGAGACTAATGCGGGTTTGAATTCATTTGGTTTGGAAAGGGCAATTTTTTCCTCAATGGAATTGCCATCACAAACAGAAACATCGCATCGTCTGCGATCGGCAGTGACTGATTTGTTGAACTTCTGTTCGGACCACGAACTGGCCCAAAAGGTTCTACGTGGTGGTCGTTGTCCACGACCTCGGAAACGTTTTGCTGAGGAGTAACGGTCTTTCCGGGCGGTGATTACTGGTACTGAACGAAAGTCACTCGAACCGCGGAAGATCCTGTCCGTTCCTAGGCTAAGTATATCCTTGAAGGAATCAGAAATGACCCACGATTCCTTTCCTGTAACTTCCTTGTCCTGATGGGATAGTACTGACGCATGAGACTCAAAGATTGAAAATTCTCTTTTCTAGCCACGCCTTATCTGGGTGAGCGATACAATAACTATCAGCCATCTGACACATTTCCTCAAACGCTTTCAAATTGCCTTTCTTTAAGGGAAAAGTGCAGATCTTGCTCACGCTCTGAAAAAGTTGTTCTCTAAGAAGGAGATCTCGCAGTGATTGAAAAGTTTTGTTCGTTTTTGTAGTAAATCGATCCATCGTCTAAACAATGACTCATACGAAATTAGAACGACGGAAACGATTCTCCTTTTTCAGGGGACGCACAGAACGGAAACGTTCGTGAAAACGATCAGCAGAACATTGAAAATTTTGAGGAGTTCTTCATTACAATGAATCCCCCTTTAAATTTTGTTTCGCCGCGAAGTAGTGTGGTACAGTGTCCAAAGCGCTCTACCCTTAACAACGACGCAATAATACAAGTCCACTTTTCCTTTGGCCAACCACAAGACGTTGCGTTGACTTTCCAAAGGCGGAAAAGAAAACTATCTATGTCATCCGTTTTTTCAACGAAAGGTGGTAATTTGAATATATGCCCTCTTGTGGTTGAGGCGCGTCTTTGGAAACCGGACTGGTGGAGCTGGTGGAGGTTTCTCTCGATGCCTGAATCTTTAATTTCAGCATCGTTTCTAGTTCTACTGTCTCAACTAAAATGACGTTCTTCAGCTTCAGTCCCTCTGTAGTTTTTTTCTTCAATTTCAGCTACTTGTAGGTCTATTTTCTTCAGCTTCCCGCCTGTAGTCTTTTTTCTTCAATTTAGAGTCCTCTGTAGTCTTTTTTCCTCCGATTTAGCTTCCCTTCTATAGTCTTTTTCTTCAGCTTCAGTTCCCTCTGTGGTCTATTTTCTTCAGCTTTCGCTTCCCTCAGTTAGTCTATTTTCTTCCCTCTCTCTTAGCCTGTCTGCCTATCTGTGCATAGTTGGCACATAAGTTAGTAAGTTTTTCTCCATCAAAACCCAAGCGTTCCGCTTGATGACCATATTTATCAAATCATTTAATGAATCGTTCAACAGATATAAAACAAACAAATTACTAAATATGAATAAAAATAAGGCGATAAATGATGGCGCTGTATATTTCACAAAAAATGTAATTATAGTATATACAAATAAAGGAAAAAATTTCGGTGTAAAACAGAAAACAGCATACCCAAAAACAGGGTAGATATTAATCCAAGGATGTATTTTTCAAAGTAATTTGCAAACTGACTATTCAATTGGAATTTAAAAAAAAAATGAAGTTCAATGCAAATATGTTTTTCCTAAGAAAGGAAATAACACATAAAGTTTTCTGAAAAATAAATTCTTTATAATAAGTTTTAGTTCTAAATTGTTTTGTTGTCAGTCTTTCTTTCTTACTTAATTTCAAATGAATTTACAAACAAATGCACCGCCTTCTACGATAAATGATATAAATTTACCAAAAAACAAATGGAAAGCACAAACACTTAAAAGAGGGAGAAAACACAAACATAAGCGGAAATCCTACCTAAAAGATGAAAAATGTTTAAAAAGAAAACTAGATAGGAGCTTATTGAGAACCGAAGGGTAGAGTTTATGAAAAAGGGGGTGAAAAGGAAAAATGAAAGGATACACAGGGATCGAACAGTTGAGGAATGAAAATCAAGAACGCAAAAGAAGCCCTCAGACAGCACCCTAGTGGTCACTGTTCCCCAGTGATACTGAGAGACGGGAAAAAAACAAATCACTCCACATATTACACACACTACGCAATATGCCAAAATAATAAACAATCAATTAATAAATGCACATAGAGACAGGAAAAACCTTCATTCTGGCCACTTTCGCCTCAACCAGTTCGGGCGACGAAAGTGGCCCAGAATAAAGGTTTTTTCCTGTTCTCTTGAAAGAAAGACTTCAATAAACCAAAAAAAAACGATTATCTACACAACAAACATACTGTGTAGGGTTATCCGTTTTTAATATAATTTACTAAACCTTTCAGAAATTTTAGTTTTTGCTTAATCCTATGTTTTTCCTTGATCATATCAATAACATCATTTTCGCGCAAACATTCATCAAATGAGTCTCTGTCTTTCATGTGAAATAACACTACAGTCTTTAACTGTTCTCTAAAGTCTTTTAAAACCGAGTTATATTTTTGACATAAAATCCACACACTTATCCCAGCATGTCTTCCACTGAAAGCTAGTTTCGACAAAGCGTTTCTTTTTTTACTATGTCTCTTTCTGCCGAGCAGTCATCTATAATAAATAGTGTCTGCGTTCCCTCAAACAATCTAAAAAAGGCTTCTAAACACTCACTCAATTTATTGCTGGGATCAACTAAAAATATGGCATCATCCGTCCATATAAACCTTCTATCATAATATGCTTTGTTCCATTTAAGTGTTGGACAGAAAATCACAATAGATCAAAATTATAGCGATAAACTGTTGTAATAAGTCTAGGACAAATATTGTTTTTCCACAACCAGTCTGCCCACAAATCATTGAACAATGAGGGGATTTTATCATAAAGTTTAACTGCTCCATAGTTTTATAACAGAATTTAATCTAATCCAGTTATTATTTTTATCATACTCTCCGTCAAAACTTGTTCAGTATAATAAAACCCTACGAGGCCTAAATGTGTAAGATTAATCCAATTCAGTTCTGTAAGATTGTTTCTATTTAAGTCAACATTGATTTTGTTGCTTGTTGTTATGATCTTAATATCCTCACCATTGTGAAGAACGACGATGGTAACGTTAAGGCGTTTAACGTCTAAGTTTTGCCAGCTAATATTAATTCCTTTTATAAGGTCATCACTAACGCCCACAACCCCGCCCCTTTCCACATCTTTAAAGACAGAAATTTCAAATATCATTGTGAACGTGTCTCCTAATTTTCTGCTTGGAAAGAACTGTAATTTTGTAGAAGCTTTCTTTAAAACCGTTTCTCTTCTGTGGAGGATGAACTGTTTTTTCCCATATGGCGTTATTTCAATTTCTTTCCGACTATTGTCGTCCGGCATAAGACTTACATGTAAAGGGCCAGAGTTGAATGCTTTTCTGAAACTTTTTTGACGGCTAAAATATGTAAATGGGCTTATGAATTCAAATTTTATGTCCCATTCTAAATATGGTTCTAAGTGCCATTTGAGGTCAGGTTTTCGAACTATTTTATATTCATACTGGCCAACATTATTTGCCTCTAGATTGCGCAGCTGTTCTAGTTTAGGAAACTTTTTGTTGTCGCCAACCTCTTTGCGTTTATAATCACCATCTTTAGTGTACTCAAAACCATACAAAGCGCCTATCTCACCGTTCTGTTCAAAGTCCGCAACGTCTGCAAGGTCTTTTAATTCTAAAGTTATACACCTCACAGGCGCTAATGTAACTCCCGATTCTTCTGGCCCCCGTGACATTATTTTTTAGTAACGTATTATTTTATTTCCAAAACAATGTGCAGGTTATCACATTTTACAACTTTCCCCGCTTTGTCTTTGATTTTTATATTAAATGATCCGACCCTCCCACAAACTAATCTTTTAAACTGTAAATTAGGGAATTGTATAATTTCATAATCGCAATATGCAGCTTTTCCAGATGGAAGAGCTCTCAAAACTGTTGAGGGCCTTCCATCATATAAGTTTTCATCAGTGCTCAGCTCATCCAAATGAACATAGAGTAATGAATGTAATGCAAGATCGAGCGGATTTTCTCCCTCATAAGTAGTTTTGGTTGGTGTAACTCTAAATCTATAATTGTCAGCTGCAAAGCCTAACATTTTAGCTAGCTCTTTATCAAAATAGTAACCTCCTTCTTCTTCAGGCTTGAATGTTAACATTGTTTTCAGATTCGCATTGTTAAGTTTGAGAGTAATGTCGAAGTTACTCATTGCTTCTTTTAGTGAGCAAAACCCGTAATAACCATCAGGTATTGTTAACTGGCTAACTTTGTCCCCTGTTTTGTCAACTTTTAGAACCTTATTATTATTCTTTGATTCACTTATATTAAACCATACAACTTTGTAAAATATTTCATGAAGCGCAACCATTTTGGCCCCGCAATTGTTATCAATAGCATGTTCTAAAAACGAAGGACGGTCTTGAGTTGTTATTGTTACAAACATTTTTTAAACGAAATAAAAATGACTGCATTTAAATATACTAATGCAAAATATTCTGTTGGGCCGCACTACAATCTTAAAAATATAACAACTGATACTCTTGACATTTCTGTGACCCAGACTGACACCTTTCAAGCAAAGGTTAGTACGCCATTAAACAGATATCTAAACCCCCTATTAAAAAAGACTACATCGCAAAAGTGTGGTTTAGTCATCCGATGCAGTTTTATCAGAACCAGTTAAACTTTGCTGTGTTTTGTGCAACAACTGGGTGTGGAGTGTCGTATGCTGATCACTTAAATCATCCTAATCCTTTGGTTAGGTCAGTGTACAGATTTCATTTCTATTACACCTTTAGACGTATTTTGACTGAACTGCAAGCACCATTACCAAATGACAAACCGTTTAATCCAGTCAGCAACAGAATAGACATGAGGCTTTTGAAAGAATCTGTAACGAATTCATATTAACATCAAGACAGACTTTAGACAAAAGTTGGATCTTAATCATGGCTTAGGCACCCCATATTATTGGGGCGTGCACAGAAAGTATAACTATGACTGGAATCCTCCTTACACATCTTTCTCTTCAGGCACAGGCGTTCACCTCGGGTCTATAGAGCAAGAGCATAAAACAGCATGGACAACATTTATCTTAGACACTTCTAAGGGCCTAACTAAAGCAGGAATAGAACGAATAAACGACTCTGTTCGTACTTACGTTTGGTGTTTGCTAGGCTCGCAAGCACAAACTAGATCGAGCATAACTGATCCTTCTACCGGCTTTGATGCACAAAAACAGTACTTAGCAAATTTAGAGGACGCCATTAATTCTACAGTCGATTTACCTTCAAGTATTAAAAGGTACCAAAATGTTTTACAATTCGCAAGATCGAAAGTAGACTTTGCTGTTGGCACTGGTTTATACATGCTGCCTTCTGACCTCAGGCTCCAGATAGGAACAATAATAAACTACAATAATGAAATCCTTGTGGCAGGCAATGAACAGAAAGTCGGAAAACACGAAATAAATTCTGAGCCAGCAATATTGCAAGCAGTAAAAAACAAGATGACCCTCCAAGAATAAGTCATCCAATCCCCGTGGTCCAAAGCCCGAAGACCGTTGAAGACGCGGACTCTGTTCGCGAAGTCAAAATAATGACCATGAATATGAAAAGACAGCGCTTGTTCTTGGATTAACTGGCCTAGGATTACTTGGTCTTTATCTTACTAAAAATTAACCCAACTATTAAGAGAACTAATGTCCATAAGTGTTCGGCCATAAAGCCAACTACTTTGCTTGCAGTAGACAAAAGCCAGCTAACAACACCCCTAATATACCCGGTAAAGAGTCTATAGCTTTACCGGCTAATTTTTTTAATAAATTCGCAAGATGATCAAGCTGTTTTTTTACCCATGATTTATCAGGTGGAGGCGATGGTGGCGGAGGCACTGGACTTTGGCCTCCACCGCCGCCTGTAATAGCCAACACCAGTGTACTTATTGCAAATCCTAAGGCCGTTATAACGCTTGCTAATGTGACTCCTTGCTCTCTAAACAGTGTTCTTATTCTTTCTGCTAGCGTTGTGTCTTCATATAAAATTCTTTGGATAGTTTCTCTTATTCTGCTCACTTGAGTTCGTAATTGTTCTCGGTTAGTAGACAACGCTTCTAGTCTTGCTGATCTTTCTTGTTCAAGATCTTTTAGTCTTTGGGTTATTCTTTCTTTAATATCAGGCCCTAAGTTGGCGTCATCAGCCTCAACGAGTTTTTCTTTTTCTTTTTATATGCTCATCTATTTCACCCAGTTTTGCTAAATTGTTTGTTAATTCGCCTCTAATGGTTCTTAAAGCATGATCAAGGGCCGCTATTTCTCGCATGGGTAGCGGTGAGTCGTGTATAGTCTTTAATGCTGTTTCTTCTGAAAAACTGGTTTCTGCCTCTATTGCATTTATGAATTCGTCTGCCGATTGATTTAATTCTTTAAGTTCCAAGTTTTGCATTTGGTTATCTGTTGGGAGTTCTTGTAGTGTGTTTTGAAGTTTAGCAACTGCATCCCTATCTAATTTTGGTTTAGTAATGCCAAGGCGATTTTGATCGCTCACACTGAGCCTTTGTCTAATTGTACCCATGGCTAAAAACTTTGATGAGTCTGGTTTAGTTGTAAGCTGAACAAGTTGTCCTCGATCGTTTTTCACAAACAAATGATCATCTTTTAATTCAAAATCTTTAGGGTCTATAAATTCGGGAGGTTCTTGACCTAAACTTTGGTAAAATGATCGGGCCCCTTACTTTCTGTTAATTTCATGCCGCATTGAGGCGTTGAGCGATGTTGTATCAAAGGGATCATTTCACTCTGTCGTCTCCAGGATCTAAAACATCATAATCTTCATCTTCAATCCCTGCCATGTTTCTTTAATAATAAACTTTTTATTTTGCTTTATAAAAAAAATGTCACAAAGCATATGGCTCGATTCTTGACCCCCCATAGAAGACTGAAAGAACCCTTTGGCGTGAAGGGAAATAAGCGGAATATTACTTTTCCAAATAATCCATTACTATTGATTCAGATCAAATTCTTACTGTTAAATTTCCAGACCTAGGAGCAGATGAAGTGATTGTGCCAGGCTCTGCGCAACTTACTTTCAAAATAGACTCACATCAGAAACAGACCAAACAGGACAGTTGTCCAGAATCTAGGACGGGCAATCGTTAGAAAATTTCTATAAAACTTGAGGGGCAAAAAATATTTTCTTTACAAAATTGCAGACATATTTTTAACCTATTCTGATCTATGGCTAACCGAGAATGAAGGGCTGATCTTGCGTTTCAAGGAATAGATAATGAAGAAGCACTAAAACATAAAATAGGCGCCGCAGATGCTAATAAAGCCGGCAAAAAGTATGTGGCTGTAAATTTTGCGTATGGTAATCGCTTTCCAAATTCCCTTAGATTTTGAGTTGTTAAAGCGCATGCGCCATACTTTCAAGGAGCATTAAAGACAGTTTGGGTATATGAACTAACTTTTAATGAATACAATCGGGTTATTAGTCAACAGACACTAAAGCAAAAGTACGCATTTCTGACATCTCGTTAGAGTTTGACTTTGTTAGAAAACCCAAATTTAGCAAAAGGGCTGATTGAGCAACAATATCGGGCAAAATTAGCAATAAAATTACGATAGAGTGATTCATCATCAACATATCCAGAAGCAAGGGCCGACGCTATATGGAATTTTAGTTTTAGCGTCTCAGCAAGACGCTTAAAGGTATTTTATTGCTGTGTGAAGATAAAGAACCATTTGAAAGGGAAGTGAAAAGTTATTAATCCTAAAATAACGAAATTTACAATGTTCGATTGAGGGCAGTCTAACCAAATCTACGCTAGCGGGCTTAAACCTTATCACCATTTTGACGAAATAAGAAAAATTGTTTGGGGGTGGGAGGTGTAGAAATCCAACAGTTGACCTTGTGTCTAAAGATCTACACCTTCACAATGTTGACTCGATGATTATTAAACAAACGAATACGTTTATGGATTGACCTAAGGTCGACAGAGGATATTCAGTTGCATGGAAGTGGGAGAACGGTTAGAGACGTAATAAACTTTTCAAATTGATAAAGAAAAGATGGCGATAAACCAGTTAATGCACATTTGTTTTTAAATATGATTGCGCAGCTGAATATTCAAGAAAACAGATTAAAAGATATACAATACTAATTATTTTTTTATTTTTAAAAAAGCATGTCTGTTCAGGTTTATCCAAATGTGCCTACAGCGCCAGAGTCGCAAAAGAAGGGATAGTAAAAAAGCCTAACATAAAAACCTTCAGTTTAACAAACATTACCAAATGCAAAAAAAAATAGAGCAAGACCTTTAAAATTTACAGCAAAACCAAACGAAGGTATTCTGCTGCCTTTAATGCTGTTACATATGTTAATACTGGAACATCAACTGTAAGCGCTCTATCGGCAGGGACAAGTGTGGGCCCCTTTAGCAACAGGTGTTGGTGCACCCGCAGCTTTACCTCTAGGCGGTTTTTTTTTAGCTCTTGGCCTATGTTCATTAGCTGTAGGTGCGCTAGAAAAAAATTTAAAAAAACTAACTCCAAAAGCACACAGCTATGGTTCAACTAATAACAGCAAAATTAGCTGTTCAAACTGACAAAAATAAAGCGCTAGTTTGACCCCCAACATCACGGATGAAGAAATTAATCGTTTACAGGCCGATTTTGAGGGGACTATAAAAGACAAAAGTTTGATCTTCAAAGAAAGGCGAGGACAAGTTTTTCTCAACAGCCAGACGCCGAGCAGATAAAAAAGGAATGCTTAAAAAAAGTAAACGAACATTTAAAAATCTGTTCTAAAAAGTCACATTAACAACACCAAATGGTGTTTATACTTTAGTTTTGAGTCCAAGCACAAAAAGACCGTTGATATTGATTCTGATTAAGCGTTGTATTTTTTAAAATTAAATAAAAATGTTGGCTAGAAAAGAAAGACAGCATGGCTAAGATATATGAAGGCCCAGATGAATTGTTTGAAGGAATGCTCGAGAAGAGCGTTTTTCAAGAGCACTGAATGATATTGATTTAGAAGTTATTAATCCAGAAAACGTGCGGGCCCAAACGTTTGTACATGCAATTTCTCAAGTTCCAAGTTAAAATAACAATAGACCCGCCAGTTAAAGTAAAAGTTAGCTGTTTTAATCGACTATATAACAATAAATGAAGAAAACTAGAAGTAGGGTCTCAACTAAACACAGACTATTCTTTTCATAATGACTTCACACCCGGTTGGGCAGACGAAAATGCTTACACAGTTTGACCCCTGCCGGAAGAAGCCAAAATGAGAGGCTCTGGTGGTCAGGGGCGAAGTCTTAAGATCAGATTAAAACAGTCTAAGTATGCGCCGATTGTTGGCAAGGCTTACTCCGCTACCTCCCGCAATGGGAGCGAAAAAAAGCAGTTATAAACATAAAGAATTCAGACGACAAAGTTTCATGTGGTGTGTTCTTGCAGGCTGCATCATGTCCGCGAACCACGCAGAGAGAGTGACTAACTACCGGCAATACACCAAAGATCTTAACTTCAATGGAATATCCTTTCCTGTTAGTGTAGATCAAATTGAAACAGTTTGAAGAACAAAACAAACCAATGACTGTTTTTAAAGTTACACATGGGATGAGGAAACAAATTTGGTGCCATTAAAGTGTCCAAGAACAGCCCCAAAAATAGGCGAACCAGACAAAATCATGTTGGACTTACTCCTAATGTCTTCGCCAACAGGGCTACCGCATTCACATTGATACGAACAATGAGTAGACCCAAAGCGCATACTTCAAAAAATCATGGCAAACAAGAATTCTGTAGAAAAGTTTAACAAGAATGCCATTTTGTTCAAGCCGCAAGCGAAAATAAGAAACATTGTATTTGGCCCCGTTGACTGTAATACAGAACTAATTACGCCCCCCGAAGGCAGTAAAGTTAGTTTTAAAAACTGGAACGGATGCAAATTCCCCATATGTTGTTTACGCAGACTTTGAATCACTCATTGTTCCTTATGAAGGGCCAGCGCCACAAAAACTTCGAAAAACAGTCTTAATGAGTAATCATCAGATTTGTTCATTTGCCTTCATTATTGTTAGGTCGGATGGTGTCCATTCAGAACCAAAATTATATAGAGGGCCAAATGCTGCAGAATACTTCTTTGAACGCATGCAGAAAGTGCGTAATGACTGTTCTAATAATCTGAATTTATCTGAAATCATGATGACGCCTGAAGACCAAGAACAGTATGACCGCAGCCACTCCCTGTTGGATTTGTGGTTTAGGTCTCTCATCAGACGCAGAGAATCCAACAGTAAGAGACCATGATCACATTAGCGGAAAGTTCAGAGGAGCAGCGCACAGTAAATGCAATCTTCAACTAAAGTTTGATTTCCCAGACATGGGGAAACTGCCCATCTCTTTTATAACTTGCGAGGTTCGACTTCATCTTTAATGAAAGCAGTGGACGATGCCTTCAGGGTGTCATGCATTGCACAGTCATCAGAAAAGTACATGTGCTTTAATCTAAATAACTGTCTTTTTTGACTCTATGCAACACATGATGGGTTCATTAGAGTCACTGGCTATGTCCTTAAAGTCCTGCCAATAACAGAAGAATATTTTGACTCAACTCTTGTTAGAAAGGGCGTTTACCCTTATGAGTACATGAACAGTTGGGAAAGGTTTGATGAAGATACACTTCCGCCTAAAGGCGCGTTCTTTTCTAGTCTTAGAGGAAAAGGGCATCAGTGATTCTGATTACCAGCATGCTCAAGATGCGTGGCAGAAGTTAGAGTGTAAAACAATGGGAGACTATCATGACTCCTACTTGAGGGCTGATACATGTTTGTTGGCGGATATTTTTGAAAATTACAGAAAGACCTGCATGAAACATTATAGCCTGGATCCCGCGCATTACATTTCTGCGCCCGGGATGAGCTGGGATGCTTTCTTAAAGTTTACTGGAGTACAGATTGATTTATTGTCAGATTTACCAATGATTCAGATGATTGAAAACGGATTGCGTGGAGGAATTAGTATGGCGTCGCATCATTACTGTAAAGCAAACAACAAATACCTAGATGATTATGATCCGAGTAAAAAGTCTAACTATCTTATGTATTTAGATGCAAACGATCTGTATGGTTGGGCAATGGCGCAATCACTTCCATTACGTAACTTTAAAATGTACACAGACGGCGGTACGAATAATATTCAAAAAGCATTAAAGTGGTTGAGCAGTTTGGCGCCGGATCTAACAGCGCGGTTTCATTCTAGAAGTTGACTTAGATATCCTCAGGAACTCCATGACCTGCATAATGACTATCCATTAGCAGCAGAAAGTCTAAAGATGGATCAAGAGAACCACCTAAACTTGTGCCTAATCTTCGAGGCAAAAAAATTATGTCTGTCATTCAGACTTCTGCAATTTTATTTAAGACATGGGTTGAAGTTGACAGCAGTTCATCGCATAATTGCTTTTGATCAGAACAGTTCATGAAACCATACATCATGAAGAACACTGATCTCAGAACTAAATCCGCAGATGCTTCAGAAAAGACTTTTTCAAGCTGATGAACAACAGCTGTTTTGGAAAGACTATGGAGAATCCGCACAAGCGTAAAGATGTCAGATTAGTCACAAAGAGAACGAAGCAATTAAGCTGACTTCAAACCTAATTATCAGGACTTTAGAAGATTTCATGATCAGCTTTTTGGCATAATGATGAAAAAAAAGAAAGTCAAATTAGACAAACCTGTATTTATTGGGTTTACTGTTTTAGAATTATCAAAGCTTTTGATGTTAGAGTTTCTTTATGACTACTTTAAGCCCTCGTATCCTGAGTCCAGAGTACTTTACACAGATCAGACAGTTTTGTTATAGATATCCTACTGAAGACATCTATAAAGACATGGAAACCGAAGTAGCTAAAGGGCATGCAGGATGGTATGACACGTCCGATTATCCTAAAGATTCGCCTTTGCATTTCAATTACTAATAAGAAGGTTTTAGGAAAGATGAAGGATGAATTATCTGGAAAGGTGATCAAGGAGTTTGTTGGTTTAAGGTAAAAAATGTACAGTATTTCGAGCCAGGAGAAAATCATTAAGAAAGCAAAGGGAATATCTCGCAGCGTTGTGCAGTCAAACATATCACATGACAACTACAAAGAAGCATTGTTTGGCAATAAGACTTTTCATCATGACAACGTAAAACTGCGATCTAATCTACATGAGATCAACACAACAGTTGTACAAAGAAGTCGTTAGATGAACAAACACAAAACGAGTATTTGTTAATCCAGAGTTTTCATATGCAATCGGGCACTGGAGGACCGCATAAACAGGGGGGTTTTATTTTTCATCAACTTTTGTTATAAGATCGATCATAGCTTCATCCAATTCATTTAAATCTTTTCTCATGTTTGCTTGATGCGTTCGAATTTTTTTATTATTTCAAGATATTCTTTTTCCCAATTTGGGGGTTTGAGTTGTAGGTGATCTGGATGATTTAGCATGCATTGATTAATCCCGAAAATGTTTCCTTAATAGCATTACACGCATGAAATGATTCCCGTATCATTTTCAAGGTCTCTTCCTTTACCATTCTTGTTTCGTTCTGCGCTTCCTTCTGGCCTTCCATTTTAAACCAAAATATGTTTACGTAAATTAATTAAAGCGGAACTGTGTCTGGCGGAATTATCTGCAGTTCTTCCTTCACAAAAGATCTTTGAGGAGCTGGTTGTTTTGTTGTGTCAGTTTCTCGTAAATATACACGGGCGGATTCATCTTTACAATTCTTTTTATTTCATATGGATCAACACTCCAAACTGGATCAGTTGCCCTGATGCGAGTGTCCCCTTCTGCTTCCCCTGGTAAATAAAGGTACCTTACTTTCAATCCAAATGGTAATAGTTTGCCGGATGAAGACTCTCCTTCAACAACATTTATTGTTTTTCTTTTGATTGCTTGTACTGGTTTTAGCCCTTTAAATTCTTCATTATTCATTGCGCGCAAAACTGAGGGCAATCTTCTAACCCATTCTGTGTTGCGAGAATTGTCAATCAGCTCTCTGTGATACTGGTAGGAGAAAAGTCTTTCGGATAACTGTTTGTTAAAGTTTTCAACTAAAGCCTGTGATCTGTGAACTCCTGGAATGCCTCTTTTGATGGTAACTCTATGTTTCAACAATAATTGATTCACTTGCCCTTTAAATTCTTTTCCATCATCGACTTGAATCATGCGAGGATAAGTTAGCGGGCCTCGTTGGTATATCAGTTGTATAGCAACAGCAACAGCAGAAGCACTCTTTTGTGTTAATGGTTCCGCATCTTTGTATCTTGAAGCTACGTCAATGACTGTAAGCGCGTACTTAAATCTTTTTCGTCTAATCCTATCAGAGGGTAAATATAGAAGATCCATTTGATGGGTGTCGTTTGGAGTTTATAATTGACACAATGTGTGGCCTCTGTAATCGTCTAGCGACGGTAAATAAATTTGCCAAATCGCTTGTTTAGATAACCTTCTTTTGCTGTTTGTTCACTGATACAGCTGCTTGGATTAGCTTTTTAATTGCGGATTATTCCCTTCCAATATCCTTCTGGCGAAAAATGATTTTGTTTCATTTTTTACTCAGCAAATATTATGAGCAACACAAATACACAACGGTCATGGACACCCGTCCCACAACCCGATTTCTTGCATCTTTTGTTTATCTGATGGGTGATAAAGTCACTGAATTTTGGTGGGGGCAAGTCTCAATTGGTTTGCCAGTGTTACAAGTTATATTGTTTTATTGCTTGATCAACATATTAAAATGTGTAAGCTGCTTTAAACTGTTTTTTCAGTTGTGTTATAATTAAATCTATACTGATCACTTCTCTGCTTTTCATAGCGCATTCATGTGCAGCTGCTAGTTGCTACACAGCTTTGTTATGTCTTTTTCTCTCGCCTTCCATCTCGCAGTTTACTAATGGTAATTTCTTCCAATTAAAAGCGAGCGCATTAACCACTAGCCGCCGCCTATCATCATTAAGAGTGAAGCCATTTTTTATAAAGTATTATTTTCTTACATATTTTATTGTCGGAATTAATTCCTTGATTAACTAGAAAATCTTTCGCCTTCCTTCATGGCAAAAACGAAGCTGCAATGATAGCAATTAGGCTTTGTCTGATACTCAAGTATAGTTTGCCAAGATCTGATGGTTTTTTTTTCTAACAGATTTTACCAAGCATGAGTATCCTACACTTAGGCCTCCAATAACAGCAGAATGGTATACAAGGTTAGGCAAACAGTTTTTTCGGGTGCTCTTTGTTAGAAAATAAATAATTATAATTAAATTAAAAAAACATGAACAGTGATGATATTCTACAGCTACAAGGCTGCCTAAACCTTCCTGAACTTATGAATGGACCAGTTGATGACCAAGCTATTATGCCAAAAAGGAAAGGCTGTATTCTTTTTAACTGCATGTGGAAAAAAAAACAAAAAAAGTTCCTGGTACTGAATTCAGCATAGAACCGATTCAAATGATGTCGCCACAAGAGTACTAAAAGTATCAAACAGGTATGAGGCGCAGTTGGGGTCGTGGGAATGGTATAAAAAGCGTTGGGCAAACGGTTCTTAGTTTGTCACTATACTAGTCAGTTAGATTTTGCTCCATTGATTCTGATACAGATCTTACGTATGATTTACGCAAGTTCCAGTTTTAACAAAGTCATTAGAGTCTCTAGGATGTGATCTATACTAAGATTTGGAACATGTTATCGCCATTAATCATGGGATTAATAACTTTTAATCATATAGATTTATTTCCCTTCAAAATGAACGAGCCAGAACAATCAGCAGAATCAGAAAAACTTGAATCAGTTGGATGAAGAATGTAACAAGCAGAAAATCGCTGAAACACTGGAAATCTGGTGCGAGAACCAGTGAAAAAAGCATCCTCTTCATGGGAGGGTGTTAAAAGCGGAAGAAATATTAGAAGAGTGGTACAGACAAAAAGAAAATTATTGTTACAGCAATATAACTCATTATTGAAAAATAAACCGCCAACGCCAGAAACAAAGTTATCGACTCAATGCCAGCTATAAAAATCTCCATGCGATTCGAGGCCCTACAGCACCAAGTCTTTCATGGTAAATTGACTAAAAAATGTTGCATTTTTGCGCCCTTGCTGCTGTGGGGGGCAGTTATTACGGTTAATAAAATATATTCACAATGGCAGCAGAAACAAAAGCAATCAAAAAAAATCTGAACGCTAAAATACAGAGGAAACAACGCATGCGCAGAACCGTCAACCAACAAAAGTCATTTTGATCCATTTCGATGGAATAATATTTTAGAAACTTATTTTAAATTTTTTTTTAATAAAAATAGACATGGCGTATAATAAAAATGATTAAAGTCAATAAATAAAAGGACATGGAGTCTATAAAAAGACATTTCCATAGACCTAGATTGTAATCAATCGGTTGCTTAGGATGTAAGAACTTCTTAAGATCTATGAAGAGAGGGAACGCTAAGCAAGACATCCTCAACGTGACACGTTTTTTTGAGGCGTGTGTGTACTATATTAGACATTATCCTATTTATATAAGTTATAGATTGTTTTTTTTTATAATTATAAGATAACTTGAATAAGAACTTGGTATTGTACTTATAGGATGACTTAGTTATGATTTGAGGTGAATCAATCAAGGAACTAGTAGTTACTTAATCAAGAACTTATTATGAACTTGAAGTAATTAATTATAACGTATTTAAGAATACTTGGGGTGACTTCATTAAAAACTTAATTAAGAAAATTGGGGCGACTTGGGGGTAGGAGTGTGTGGTGTACACAGAGCTTTTTATTTGTCTTGTGTACACACCACTTGGTGCAGACGGTGCTTGCGTTTTTGTGACTTCAGTGGCTCTTTTGTTTGCAAGTTCAAAGCAAGCCACCAAGTATTTGAAATTTATCAAAAGCTTGATTAATAAACAATGACAGTTGAATAAAAGTACACTATGTGGCCGCCCGAAGGAAGCCATAAAAAAGTTGAAGAAGCGGTTGAAGCTGTGAAGACAGGCAGTTGAATGTAGTGAATCAGCAGATGTTCCATAATAGTTGACCTATTTGAGGCTTAAAGGCGGTGCGCGCAGACCGACTTTTTTTTTTTTTTTTTTTATTCTGTGTTAATGCAATGCTTGGCTATGCTACTCTCTACGCAGGCAGGTGTTTCAGGTTTCGCTAATTTACTCTTGCGATGATTGAGCTCGTTGCGTTGTCGGGAACACAAATCTGTCTAATGGTTATTTTCTCAGCCCAGTAGTTCCGTCATCTCCTGCTGCTCTCAAAACATTGCATGGAGCTCTTTTTAAGGAGGAAGATTTCATAGTAAGACAGCCAAACTGTGCTAAATTTGGATACTGTATGGTTGCAACAACCGGGCTATCTCTCTCAGTCTCGTGATATGAAGGGCTAATTCCCCCCCCTTTTCCTTCAGCCATTAATCCCACGTTTTACTGAAGTCCCTTTTCCTTTCTTCCACCTCAACAATTTGAAGATACTTCTAAAAGCCCCAGTATGCAGGTTAAAAGCCCATTGTGGGTAGCTTCCTTGTCTTGCTAGTTGGTCTATATCTTCAATCAGCTTTTGAACAGCACTTTGCGATGATTACAAATTTCTTCAGATTGAAAAAGAAGCACATCTTTTCTAACTTTCTTTGCACATCAACACATTTTGGACTGTTAATACTTGTGTAGTTCATTTGGATTCTTGTGGGTTTGGATTTCTTTGCTTTTACTCCATTCAAGGCAGGTGAGTTTTCGTTTGGGTTGTGAAGGAAGTTTAGGTAGTTTCTCACTCTTGTAGATGGGCTGCTGTTTTTATGGTTCATCCAAACTGAAGAAATTGAGGAATGGTACTCAAGATGTTCTTGAAGTATTTGTCAACTGAGGGAATACTCACTCTCTTTGTTCTGCCATGATCAAAATGCATAACTAAAGTCAACCACTTTTATCCACTGAAAATTACACGCGTCTTTGCGCCACAAAAACCCCCTAAGAGAATGACAAACGGCTGTGGTTTGGTTGTCAACGCAACAACAGTGCTGCGGGGGCGGATGTGAAAGGCTTGTTTACTATCACGTGATTAATCTTAGGCTATGGTTGGTGAATGTAAGAATACATGTCTAGATTTGTTTTGCCTCAGGCGGGATTCTTTATATTGCACCCTAACCAAGAGGCGTTTAAAGCCACACAGCACAAATTAAGTAATCATGTGTCAGCCTAGCTCAGTTTTTTCCACTGCCTGAGATACAAGTTCCTTACACAGCACCGGCAATTAGTGGATTTCCCCTTATCTTACCTTTCTCTCTCATTTCCGTAAACAAGAAGACAGCTCCAACGGGTGGTAGATAGAAAGGAATCACAGCGCCTGTGACTACCATGGAAAATTGTTTGGGCGCTGTGAAAATACAGCTTATGTTGACTACCATGAGCATTTCTTTACACTTTTCATTGAAAACATACTTTAGAGAAACAGTTTATAGACTGTATGGTGAAAATGATGATAGTATATCTGATAAGTTTAGGAAATTAGTATTTAAAAACGGTTAACCCTACACAGTATGTTGTTTGTAGATAATCGTTATTTTTTGGTTAATTGAAGTATTACGTCGTCAGAGAGGAGAACTGGGAAAGGCGCTTTTAGGCCACTTTCGCCCAAAAAACTGGTGGATCGCGAAAGTGAGCCCAGGATTGGTAAAATTGCTGTTTCTTCTCTCCCTCCTCTTGTACCCTCCTCTTCGCAATATTGTTATCGTAGGGTTTTTTTCTTTACCTGTGTGTATTCATTAGAAAGACACCAACCACTCATCAGTCTTTCACCACTCCTCAAGTTGCACACACTGCAACAGTCACGTAAATTTGTATAGGAGTTTCAATATTCACATGGGTGTGTGTACGTGCGAAAACAGAAAAAATAACATTAAATGCATGCCATTAGTTTTACAATCATAAAAGGGTTTTTTTTTGCCTGTGGCGATAAACTGAAGCCACCTATGTTCAAATATCAGTCCACAAATGCACTGTTTCAATCTTTCACCAGTGCACGTGATTGCTCGTTCCTGCGAAGTTTGGGGCGGCAGGCGCATTTACAACATGGTAATGTATGTTTGGTTTTTCAAAAGGTGGGCCGTGATTAGTACTTCATTACCATTGGTAGGAGAGTAAGCATGTGAGATCGTGAAAAAGTGTTATTTCACGACCAGTTGTAGTTTATCAGCTGTGGCAGTCTTAGATTGATGGTGAAAGGCGGGCCTTAGCTAGAGGACTGTGTTACGCGCTGGGAACTTGCTAGTACAAGGGACTGTCAGTTTATTCCATGTCGTCCCAGTAGCGTAACAAGGTGACTCAGGTTTAAAAAATTTTTTTAATATCTCAATCCCAGAAGCTGGTAAAAGTGAATGTTTATCATCTCAGTCCCAGTAGCTAGTCAACAAAGTGGACTGTTCAGTTTACCATATCCGTACCCAGTAGCTAGTTCAAAGTGACTGTCAGTTTATCATCTCGTCCCAGTAGCTAGTACAAAGTGACTGTCAGTTTAATCATCTCCGCTCCAGTAGCTAGTTCAAAGTGACTGTAAGTTTATCATCTACCGTACCAGTAGCTGGTACAATGTGACTGGCATTTTATATCTACGTCCCTGTAGCTAGTTCTAAGTGGACGGTCAGTTTACAATCTCCGTCCAGATAGCAGTAGCTTGCATACAAAGTACGATAAAGATAATGTTGCTTTATTGCCAGCCGACGCAAAGTGCCATATCTGGGCTGTTCACCCCGTTAAAATAAACTCACAAGGTCATCCAAAAAAACAAACAAACCACCCCCCCCCCCACAAAACTCCTTAAAATACATTTTCTAAAAAACGTACCAGAAACTTCGTTTTAAAAAATCTTTCTTCAGTAAAAGGCGACTGTCGGTTTATTATCTCCGTTCTAGCAGCTGGTACAAGATGTCTGACAGTTTTTATACATCTCCGTTCCTTTTAGATAGTAGAGGTAACTGTCAGTTTATTATTCTCCGTCCATTCGCTAGTTCACGGTGGGACTGGCAGTTTTATTCGTCTCCGATCTCACAGTAGCGAGTAAACATGACAGTGTATTTTACTTTCCTTTCGTCCAGCCGACCGCAAAGGGCCAATTTTCAGGGGCTATGTATAACCCATCGTTAAAAATCAACTCACAAGGCAGTAAAAATAACCTTTTGCACCTATGTTTAAAATAAATCTTATAAAACGTAACCAGCAACTTCGTTAACAAGCTTTTTTCTTTGTAAAGGTGACTGTCAGTTTATCATCTCCATCCCCAGTAATAGCCAAAAGTAACTGTCAATTTATCATATCCGTCCATTAGCTAGATAAAGGTGGCTGTCAGTTTACCATCCTCCCGTCCCAGTAGCTAGTACAAAGTGAACTGTTGTGCATAATCACCGTCCCAGGTAAGTAGTTACAAAGTGACTGTCAGTTTACCATCTCAGTGGATCCCAGTAGCTAAGTACAAAGTGGACTTGTCAGTTTATCATTCTCGATACCCAGTAGGCTAGTACAAGTGAATGTCCGTTTATCATACTCCGTCCAGTAGGCTTGTACACAAAGTGAACTGTTCAGTTTACCATCTCTGTCCCAGTAGCTAGTACAAAGTGACATGTCAGTTTATTCATCTCTGTAACAGGAGCTGTACAAAGTGGACTGTCCAGTTTATCATCTCAGTCCCAGTAGGTAGCTAGTCCAAAGTGACTGTCAGTTTATCATCTTCCGTCCCAGTAAGCTCGGTAAAAAGTGACTGTCAGTTTACCATCTCTTGTCCCAGGTAGCTGGCTTACAAAAGTGACTGTCAGTTTATCATCTACGTCCCAAGTAGTAGTACAAAGTGACAGTCAGTTACCATCTCTGTCCAGTTGCTGAGGTACAATGTGACTGTCAGGTTTATCTTCTCAGTCCCAGTAGCTAGTACAAAGTGATTGTCAGTTGACAATCTCTGTCCAGTAAGCTACGTACAAAAGTGACTTGGTCAGTTTATATCATGTCCAGTAGCTAGTACAAGAAGTGACTGTTCAGTTTACCATACTCATGTCCCAGTTGCTGGTACAAAGTGACTGTCAGTTTATCATATCCGTCCCTGAGCTAGTACAAGGTGGACTGTCAGTTTATTGATCTCCGTCCAGGAGCTAGTAAAAGGTGACTCAGTTTTTCATATCGTCCAGGTAGCTAGTACAAAGTGACTGTCTGTGCATCATCTCCGTCCCAGTAGCTAGTACAAAGTGACTGTCATTTTCCCATCTCTGTCCCAGTAGCTAGTACAAAGTGACTGTCAGTTTATCATCTCCGTCCCAGAGCTATACAAAGTGACTGTCATTTTATCATCTCCGTCCCAGTAGCTAGTACAAAGTGACTGTCAGTTTACCATCTCTGTCCAGTAGCTAGTACAAAGTGACTGTCTTTATCATCTCTGTCCCAGTACTGGTACAAAGTGACTGTCAGTTTATCATCTCCGTCCCAGTAGCTAGTACAAAGTGACTGTCAGTTTATCACTCCGCCCCAGTAGCTCGTACAAAGTGACTGTCAGTTTACCATCTCTGTCCCAGTAGCTGGTACAAAGTGACTGTCAGTTTATCATCTCCGTCCCAGTAGCTAGTACAAAGTGACTGTCAGTTTACCATCTCTGTCCCAGTAGCTGGTACAAAGTGACTGTCAGTTTATCATCTCCGTCCCAGTAGCTAGTACAAAGTGACTGTCAGTTTACCATCTCTGTCCCAGTAGCTAGTACAAAGTGACTGTCAGTTTATCATCCTGTCCACAGTAGCTAGTACAAAGTGACTGTCAGTTTACCATCTCTGTCCCAGTAGCTGGTACAAAGGGGACTGTCAGTTTATCATCTCCGTCCCAGTAGCTAGTACAAGGTGACTGTCAGTTTATTATCTCCGTCCCAGGAGCTAGTAAAGGTGACTCAGTTTATCATCTCCGTCCAGTAGCTGTACAAAGTGACTGTCAGTTTATTATCTCCGTCCCAGGAGCTAGTAAAAGGTGACTGTCATTTAAAATCACTGTCCCAGTAGCTAGTACAACGTGACAGTCATTTTACAGTCTCCATCAATACTAGCCGAAGGTAGGCGGTTAACTGGTGTGTGAGAGCTGTCGATAGTGCGAAGGTCTTCGTGTTCGGGGAAAAAACAAATATGAATTGAGGAACAAGCAATTATTGCACTGGTATCGATAATACGAAGCTCTCACTCATAAAAAATGATTCGGGGGGAAAGCATCAACAACTGCAGCGCTGTTAGCCATGGAAAGGTCTCCCTGGGGGAGAAATGAGTTGTGAACAGTCAGTCAACAGCTGCAGCGCTGTCAAGTGATGAGAGGCTCTTCATCGTAGGTACTGGTTACAGCAACAAGCAGTGATGAGAGGCTCTTCATCGTAGGAACTGGTTACAGCAACAAGCAGTACCCGCTCTGCTGTCAAGAACTGAAAACGAGAGTCCAGCGTGGCATAATTAGTCTCAGAACATCCAACGTCGAACTACTGGGAACCCTGGAAGATACGGGGGATACATCTGAGCCACCACCCCCCCCCCCCACCAATGCTCTGCTAGTTTGAACTCCATGCAAAGTTTGCAGCTGAATGACAATGTTGAATTTGCCGGCACAGCTTGGAAAGGTTTGGAGCCACATGTTGTTGTTTCTGGGTGAAAACACACACAAAACACACACACACACAAACACACACACACACACACACACACACACACACACAAATGCGCACAGACACGCAAACACACAAACACACACGCGCGCGCGCGCACGCACACACACACACACACACACACACACACACACACACACGCACACACACACACACACACACACACACACACACACACACAAAGAGAAAGC
>JAFLJL010013771.1:15000-22500 GCA_018398815.1 Conus ventricosus | reverse complement strand
TTAATAAAGTACACTTTCCACGTGAAACTGTTGCACGTTCCAGAATGTTAGCTCTCTGTTTGGCCAAATTTTCATGGGTAACGCATGAAGAAGAGAACCCGTAAAATGTCTTAAGTTACAGTCATTTAAGCTGGCGTTCCATGAGCACGGCACCGGCACGGCACCGGCACGGCACCGGCACGGCACCGGCACGACTCCGGCACGGCAACGGCACAGCATCTAAACGATACCACCACGACAAAACCAAACCAAACCAAACCAAACCAAACCAAAACAAACAAACAAACAAACAAACAAAACCACGCAAACAAAAACCCCGTTGTCTGAATTTCTACAACACGAAACGGCACCGACGTACGTGACACCGACACCGTTGCCGTCATTGTCACGAGCTGCATGAAACGTTTCATGCCGTGATGGTTGTTTCGTCCACGACATGTATATATAGCGACCTTGACATAAGGTCAAGCAAGTGCGTCCACACTTCTGGCAACATTTTGGTTACACCACACAAATTGTTTAAGACCAACCAAAAAAAAAAAAAAAATGTAATGTAAGCTTCAGTTGAACTTGTCAAGAACAATTCTGTAGACTGCTGCACACTGGAACCACGCTAGAGCGTTGGTTCGTTTATCATTGATGGCGTCTAAAACTTCATTTGTGTTGATGTTCAATGCTCTTTTCCTTGCTTAAATCACCACAATGATTCGGCCATACAGTCTCCTTAGCTTTGCCTTTAATATGTCTCTGTATGTGGTCAGTCTTAGAGCTATGTATCAAGCAATACATTTATTAACGTCTCCCCTCAGCTTTGATAGAAATTGCATTATAATTTCCGATTCTGACAGAACGTAGCTTAAACAATGGTCACAGTAAATGGAAAGATTAATTATCAAACGCATGTTTTCGTTCTTTGGGTTTTATGACTTCTTTTCTTTTTTCAGGTTAAAAAAAAAATTAGTTCTTCTCTTTCTTTCTTTTTTTTTACTTTTTATTTTCATCTCTGTGTTTTTTTCTTTGTGTCTCCTTGTTATGCTTCCATGTTTTTCTCTTTCCCACTCTCTTCTTTTTTTTTCTTTTTTTTTTTTTCTTTCTTTTTTTTTTTCTTTTTTTTTTTTTTTCACTGGCTCTCACTCTTGGTATACTGCAGGGCATTCGCATGCGGACTCTAATAACATCTTGGCGTTTTATTCAAAGTGACCAGGTGTATCTGTGAACGCTCTGTACCAAAGGTCAAAATACTAAAAGCCCAAAAGCCCATCAGTAATGGAACCGACATGTCTGCATGGTGCGTGAGAGTCAGTGGAGAAGAACAAGAAAAAGAAAAAAAGAAAAAAAAAAAGAAAGAAAGAAAAGATGGGGAAAATAGGAAGTTGCTGGGCACCATACCTAAAAAAAGAAAGCAAGAAAGAAAGAAAGGGTAAAAAAACAGAAAAGAAAACAAACAGTAGTAATAAAGAGGTTGGAGGATGAAAAAAAAAGGTTTCTGTGTTGACACTTCCATCCTGCTACATTTTTGTGATTTTCACACACACACACACACACACACACACACACACACACACACACACACACACACACACATTAAAAGAGAGAGAGAGAGGAGAGAGAGAGAGAGAGAGAGAGAGAGAAGAGAGAGAGAGAGAGAGAGAGAGCGAGCAGATAAAACAGCGGGTAAACGCTTTCAGTAATGACAAATTAAATGAACACATGACAATGCAAAATTGATTTATAACAATATACATTGTGGATGTTTCTATGTTGGAGCACACATTTCTCAGTTGAAATTGTCCCTCCTTCTTTGTCTCGTTCCCACAGAACTCCTCTCGTCTTACATTCCCACCCTATTTCCCCCTACCCGAACCCCGCACCAACACCATCCTTAGAAAGCGACAACCAACCAACCAACCAACCAAACAAACAAGCAGATAAACAAAAACAAAAGCACCCCAAAACATAAGACAATGTATGGATACTTAGTTTCTTCTTTTTCTTTCTTTTTTTTTTTCTTTTTTTTTTTTTTTTTGCCTTGCCAATGCTAAAACAAGATATCGGTAACAGTGACTGCTGTGGCATCTATTTTCAAAACACAGCAGGAGAAGAAGGGGGGGGGGGGGGTGTTGATGGGGAGGGGGGAGGGGGGGGGGGGAGCGGAATAAAGCCGTACCGTTTTCGTGTATAATTATTGATTCATGAATCAGGGTTTCTTGACCGATACCGTCTGTATCGTGACGGTGCCGTTTCGGTGTCGTGACGGAGCCGTTTCGGTGTCGTGACGGTGCCGTTTCGGTGTCGTGACGGTGCCGTTTCGGTGCCGTGACCGTGGAATCCCCCCAGCCTAAAACGCGAGATCACCCCCCCCCCCCCCCCCCCCCCCCCCCGCTTCCTCGATCAAAGGCCAAACGTTACTCGCGAGAATAGCATCATGGCTGTAGGTCTGTTTCGCCAACACCCCCACCCCCACCCCCGCCCCAACTCGCACCATGGCTGTTGTTTATTCCACTCGTGGCAATTTCTGACTCCGAATGGCCCTTGGTGGAATGGTCAGAGCGTTTGCCTAGCGGAGCGGACGGTTGTGAGTTCGAATCTTAACAAATTTTTTTTTTTTTTTTTTTTTTTTTTTTTTCTTGAAACCCTCTCTGTCCACCTGCAGTAGATGGGTCCCGTTCAGCTGGGGGAAAGGGGTTGAGCGGTGGGGGGGGGGGGGTAGGGGGCACCGTCTTCGATCATGCCATGCCCCGGACACCCCAAACTCGCGCATCGGCAGGGGAACTGACCTTTTTTTCTTTTCTTTTTTTTTTTCTTTTTCCTTTTTTTTTTTGGTCTAAAGTACCCCCCTTTTTCCCAATAAAATCCCAAAAAAGTGGGAACGATTCCATCGAACGTTTCCCTTTCAAGCGAATCTGCGCAAAAAAAAAAAAAAAAAAAAAAAAAAAAAAAAAGCGCTTTGTTAGCGCACAGTGTATGCGTAGGTGCCACTGTGTGAAGGGGGGCACGATGGTTTAGCCCCTTTGGTGGTGGTGGGGTTTAAAACGCCATTACCAGGTGAAGTTTTAAGGACGGGGTTTGTTCACAGACTCAAGTTGTGGAAATGGGCAGTTACAGTGCGTTGTGTGAATGGTACGTGACGTGTGAAGTAATTTAAAACGAACGGTCTAAACTTGGTCAAAAGGTAAAAAAATAACAGACGCCCAAAACTCCGAAGAATGTGTTACGCACCGAATCGCCTGGCAGAAATCACAACCGAGCACAAAAACAGAAAGGAGACAGACCCCCCCCCCCCCCCCCTACCATGTCTCGGTGGGAAAACGCCATTCAGAGACCTAGTGGGGGGGAAAGCATGGGTCGCCCCCTGTTTTGCATTCGCTTTTCGCATTGGGGTGGTTTAAAACGTCCTATCGGCCTGGGCCCTTTAAAGGACAAGGTTCTGCGACATAGGTCTGCTTTTGGGGCAAGCTGCCCCGGGCAGTAGTGGGTGGTTTCAATGGGGGTCGTCGCATTTGCTCTCAGGCTCGTTTTCCCTAAACTTGGGCCCAAATTTGGTCGTCTCTTTTGAATGTTGGTTCGTTTGGGGTTTTGGTCTTGAACTTGGTTCATTTCAGGTTCTTGGTCGACCGAGGGATGGGCTTTAGGGTGTGTTGCCTCTTGTCCCCCAACATCAGGCTGTCTTCAGGACCACCGGGCGGCCTTCTTCATGCTCGGGTGGCGATGGTCCTGTGCCGCGTGAGGCCGCCTCAAGGAGGGAGCAGGACGAAAGTCGTGGAGCGCTGCACGAGTCCCTAAAACTTGGCGGGCACTCGCGGGACTGCGGCCGAGAGGGCCATTTTTCAGCCCAACCCCGAAAGGGAAAGTGCCCCATGTCTGTCACCCTTAAACAGCACGGTATTCCAGGCCAGGGTTTAGTCACAGTCAGGCAGCGCTCCTTCGCCAATCGCCCACCATCCCCAGGAGCCGTCCCCGGCGACACAGGCTAGACCCGTCGTCACCCACATGGCTGGAAGGTTGTTTGTGCCGCCGACGACACTGATCTCTCACATCGCACCCTTCAAAGGAGAGCTGCCACCTCTCCCTGGTGTTCACTGCTTGCCACACTCGCGTTGGGACTGTTTTTGCTCTGTTCCCCTTACTTCAGGTAGGGTCCCGTTCGCTCGCGCAGATCACGAGCCACCTTCAGGGTGAGAAAGTTTTTCAGTTGCTTGGGGCGCCCTCTTAGATAACTCTTAGCCTTTATGTTTTTATCATGGCCAATTTCTGTATGTACCATTCTTTCCTTTTCCTCTGTTCATATAATGACGTTGTTCTTTAACAAAGTCAAATGAATGGGCAAAACAAATATTTTTGTAAAGTGAATACACAGTCTAAACAAGTTAAAGGGGGGGGGGGGGGGGGTTGTGCCTTTTTTTCCACCTCAGTCAACTTTGGCGATGAAAAGAAAATCCCGAACCATGAGTTCAGAGCTGCGCGCGTAGCGAGATCCACTCAAGTTCTCGTTTTCAGTTCCAGGTTCAAGCTGGACCAATCACACCCATTCTTACAGCAACCGCCAGCAGTGTACTGAAACACGTCCAACATTTCAGATTTCGTTTGAGGGTTCCAGCAAATGTCGCTTGGACTGAAATTTGTTGCCCTTTCTGATCCTCAAAGTCCGTGCTTTGAAGCCTCGATATTCCCCCCCCCCCCCCCCCCCCCCCCCCCCCCCCCCCCCCCCCCCCCCCATTCCTTCTTCTTTTCTTGTTTGTTTTCTTCTTTTTTTCTCTCTTTTTTTTTTCTTTTTGTTGTTTTTTGTTTTTTGTTTTTTATTTAAATTCGCGTTATTGGATTTCGCGCTATTGAGTTTTTTTTCCCCGTTTCGTTGGGGAGTCTCCGCAACAGGGGAAAGTTGCCCACAACAAGCAGTAGGGAGAATAAGGGAGGAGGAGGGGGAGGAGGAGGAGGGAGGGGCGCCGGGGGGGGGGGGGGGGGGGGGGGGCGGGGAGGGGGGGTGGAGGAGGAGGTGTCCTCGATCCGGCCCAGTTCAGCTCTTTCGAAAGTCGTCGACCACAGAGAGAGAGAGAGAGAGAGGAGAGGAGAGAGAGAGAGAGAGAGAGAGAGAGAGAGAGAGAGAGAGAAAGCGAGAGAGAGAGAGAGAGACAGACGAAGTGAGAAGAAGAGAGGGGAGGAGAGGAAAGGAGAGAAAGTGGAGAGAGAGAGAAAGGAGGAGAGAGAAAGAGGAGAGAGCGAGAGAGGAGAGAGAGAGAGAGAGAAGGAAAGAGAGAGAGAGAGGAGAGAAATGAGAGAGAGAGAGAAAGTGAGAGAGAGGAGTAAAGGGAGAGAAAGTGTGAGAGAGAGAGAGAGAAGAGTGAGAGAGAGAGGAAGAGAGAGAGGAGGAGAGAAAGAGGAGAGAAAGAGAAGAGAGAGAGAGAGAGAGGGAGAGAGAGAGAGGAGAGAGAGAGAAAGTGAGGCAACCACCACACACACCACACCCCCACCCCACCACACCACACACACAACAGAGTAGGAGGGGAGAGAGAGAGAGGGGGGGGAGGAAGGAAAGAGAGAGAGGGGAGAGAGGAGAGAGAGAGGCCCCCGTCCCTCGAGGCAGGAAGTCAGTGTGAATATGTGTTGCGCGGTCGCGCATATGCCACTCCCCAAGGAGCATCAGGGCCAATATTACCCACAGGCTCCGCCTTGAGTTGTCCCCCCTGCCACCTCTCGCAGCCAAGGGACAGCAGGAAAGGGGAAGGGAGGCAGGGGGGTGGGGGTGGGGGTGTAAGTGCGAGGGGGCAGGCGAGGGGTTTAGGGTGATACCGTTGTACTGGCAGGGGGGGTTAGCACCACGTACCGCAAAAAAAGCCACATATAGCGTAAGTGGGTATTCTTTCCGAAACCGATGTACAAAACCGCAATCTGCAGGAATTACGTTACCCCAATCTGTTCAAAAGGTTCTTTTGAGTACCAAGTATTTTTTTGAATTTGCATTAAAAAGGTCCTTAAAAAAAAATCTTGGCATTCAAATCACGTTCAGATTACTACTTTGTCTCTGAATTTAAATTTAAAAATTAAACAAAATTTGGCTTAAATATCAATCCAGTTCAGCATACAAGCTGGAGAGCGTCATCACATTCGGACGGGCTGGGACTTTTGTGCCAGCCTCCATTAGTTTGAGTAATGGATCCATGCTGATGGCTGCCTGTATTGCCAAAGAGTGAAGGGTGAGAAGGCGATAAACTTGAACTGCGGTGTAGAATAAACTCACAGCGACGATGTATTTCCATGACCATATTCATAATCCCCTGTTATACAAATTAGAGGTGTCTCGCTGCCTGCGTTCTAATTGTACTTGAATCAGTAGCGGGATCAGGGACGTGGTACCTGTGCTAAAGGTCGAAATCAACAAAATCTATTGCGGTAAAAATAGCAAGTCTTTTGCGGATCGTATTTACGACTTTGCGGTAATGTATTCTGCGGTTTAGTAGAAACTTTGCGGTACGTATTGAACCTGCATGGTCGGCGGCCCCTCTAACTACTTGAGGGACTGGGATTTAAAACCGTGGCGGTGATGGAGTTTGGGAAGGGGGGGGGGGGGGGAAGGGGAGGGGGGGGCTAGCTGGTGATACCTAAATTTGCGACGACGAGTTATTCGGTGCGCTTTTCTCGGGGTCAGCAATCGCTGGTGGCTGGGGAGGAGGGTTGTGTTGATTATTGAATCGGCCTGTCGCGCGAAACGGGCCGGTAGGGAATGTCAAAGGGGTGGAGGGATGGAGGGAGGGAAGAAGGAGCAGGAGGGGGAAGGGGGAGGGGGGGGGGGGGGGGGGTCCAGGGAAGTTTGCCATGGCCCATGAATTCGGTACTGAAGGTTGGTGACCTTCCACGAGTAACCTTTGGGGTCCATGGAGAGATGGGTTGGGGTGGGGGTGGCGGGGGTGGAGAGGAGGAGGAGGGTGACGGACAATCGGGTAGTAGAGAGGGAGGTGGGTTGACGTCACGTTGATAAATTCTGCTGGTCGTGTGTCGGTTGTAGTAAGTACGGCTGCTGTCCCGTGGCACTGCGCTTCCAGACTCTGGCAGTATTCTGGGTCACAATGGTGGAGGAGGAGGAGGTGGTGGTGGTGGTAGTGGGGGTGGGTTGAGGGAGTGGGAGGGGGGGGGGAAGGGTGTGAGGATGCTAGCAGATGCTGGTGTGAGGTAAATAACCTGCACCAACACGTCCGTGGAGAGGAAAAATAAGCGGGAACAAATCTATCAATCTGTCTGTTTATCTATCTATCTATCTATCTATCTATCTATCTACCTACATACCTACTTACCTATCTATCTATCTATCTATCTATCTATCTATCTATCTAACTATCTATCTACCTATTTATCTGACTGTCCGTCCGCCCATCCATCCATCCATCCATCTATCTATCTATCTATCTATCTATCTATCTATCTATCTATCTATCTATCTATCTATCCGTCTCTCTCTCTCTCTCTCTCTCTCTCTCTCTCTCTCTCTCTCTCTCTCTCTCTCTCTCT
>JAFLJL010013771.1:0-10000 GCA_018398815.1 Conus ventricosus | reverse complement strand
GTTTTTAAAATGGGGGGTTTTTCCCCCCCCCTTTTTTTTTTAAATTTTAAAAAAAAAAAAAAAAACCCCCCCCCCCTTTTGAATTTCCCCCCCCCCCCCCCCCCCGGGGGGGGGGGGGGAAGGGGGGGAAAAAAAAAAAGGGGGGTTTTTTTTTCAATTAAAAAAAAAAAGGGGGGGGGGGGGAAAAAGGGGGGTTTTAAGTTTAAAAAGGGGAAAAAAAAGGGGGGGTTTAAAAAAAAAAATTTTTTAAAAAAATTTTTCCCCTTTTTTATTTTTTTCCCCCCCCCCCCAAACCCCCCCCCCTTGGGTAACAAAAATTTTTTTCCAAAAAAAAAAATTCCCCAAAAAAAAAATTGGGAAATTTTTTTTGGGGCAAAAAATTTTGGGAAAATTAAAAAAAAAAAACCCCCCCCCAAAAAAAATTTAAAAAATTTTTTTTTTTAAAAAAACAAAAAAAAAAAAAACCCCCAAAAAGCCCGGAAAAAAAAAGGGGGGGGGTTTTTTGAGGGGGAAAAAAAAAGAAAGGAAAAAAAAAAGGGAAAAAAAAAAAAAATTTTTTTTTTTTTTAAAAAAAAAAAAAAAAAATTTAAAAAGCCCTTTTAAAAAAAAAAAACCCCTTTTTGTTTTTTTTTTTTTAATTTTTTTTTGGGCCCCCCCAAAAAAAAATTTTTTTTTCCCCCCCAAAAAGGGAAACCCCTTATTTTTTTAAATTTTGGGGGGAAAAAAACCCCGGGCCGGGGCCCACGGGGGTTCCCTTTTTTTTTTTTTTTTTTGGGGGGGGGGGGGTTTTTTTTTTTAATTTTTTTAAAAAAAGGGAAAAAGGGGAAAGGGGAAAAAAAACCCAAAATTGGGAAAAAAAATTCCCCCCCCCCCCCCCCCTTTTTTTTTTTTTTCTTTTTTTTTTTTTCCCCCCGCCCTTTGTAAAAAAAAATTCAATCCCCGGGGAAAACCCCCGGGAAAAAGGGGGAAAGGGGGTTTTTTTGGGGGGGGGGGGGGGGGGAAAAAAAAAGGGGGGTTTAAAAAACCCCCCTTTTTTTTAAAAATTTTTAAAAAAAATTTTAAAAAAAACCCCCAATCCTTTAAAAAAATTTTTTTTCCCCCCCTTTAAAATTTTTAAAAAACCCCCTTAATTTTTTTTTAAAAAACCCCCCCCCCCTAAAACCCCAAAAAAATTTTTAAAATCCCCTTAAAAAAGGGAAAAAACCCTTTTTTTTGGTTTTTTTGGGTTTAAAAAAAATTTTTTTCCCCAAAAAAAAGGGGGGGAAAACTCAATTTTTTTTTTAAAAAACCCCCAAAAAAAAAAAATTTTTTTTGGGTTCTGTTTTTTTTTTTTTAAATTTTCCCCCCTTTTCCGGGTTTTTTTTAAAAAAAAAAGGGGGGGGGAAAAGGGGGGCCCCCGGGGGGGTTTTTTTTTGGGGGATTTTTTTAAAACCCCCTTTTTTCCCCTTTTTAAAAAAATTTTTCCCCAAGCCTTTTTTTCCCCCCCAAAAACCCCTTTTTTTTTTTAAAACCCGGGGGTTTTTGGGAAACCCAAAAAAAGGTTTTTTAACCCCAAAAAAATTTTTTTTTAAAAAAAAAAAAACCCCCCCAACCCCCCGGGGAAAAAAGGGGAAAAATTTTTTTTGGGGGGAAATTTTTTAACCCGGGGGCCCAAAAAAAAAAAAAACCCCCCCCCCCCCAAAAAAAACCCCCCCCCCAAAATTTTTTTTAAAAAAAGGGGGGTTAATTGGGGTTTGGGGTTTTTTCCCCGGGGTTTTTTTTTTTTAAATTCATTCGGGGGGCCCAAAAATTTTTTTTTAAAAATTTTTTCTTTAAAAAAAATTTTTGGGGGCCCCGGAAAAAACCCCCCCTTTTTCCCCCCCAAAAAAAACCCCTTTTTAAACGGGAAACCCCCCCCCAACTTTTTTTTTTTGGGGAATTTTAAAAAATTTTTCCCCCCTTTTTTTTTTTTTTAAAAAAAAAATTTTTTTTTTTAACCCCAAAAATTTTTTTTGGGAAAAATTTGGGGGAAAAAAAATTTTTTAAAAAAACCCAAAACCCCCCCTTTTTTTTTTGGGAATTTTTTCCCCCCCAATTTTTTTTTAAAAAAAAAAGGGCCCCCCCCTTTTTTTTTTTTTTTTTAAAAAAAAAATTTTTTTTCCCCCCCCCCTTTTTTCCCCCCAAATAAAAAAAAGGTTTTTTTTCCCCTTTTTTGGGGGCCCTTTTTTTTAAAGGGAAAAACCCCCAAAAAAACCCTAAATTTTTTAAAAGGGTTTCCCCGGGGGTTTTAGGGGGGTGGCCCCAAAAATTTGGGGCCCCCCCCCCTTTTTTTAAAACCCCGGGCCCCAAAAAAAAGAATTTTTTTTTTTAAATTTTTGGGGAAAGGTTTTTTTTTTTTGGGGGGGGGTTTTTTTTTTTTGGGGGGTTTTTTTTTAAAAAAAATTTTCCCGGGAAAAAATTTTTTTTCCCCTTCCGGGAATTTTTTTTTTTGGGGGAAAAAAAATTTTTTTCCCCCCCCTTTAAAAGGGGTTTTGGGCCCAAAAAAACCCCCCCCCCTTTTTTTTAAAAAATTGGGGGAAAAAGGGGGTTTTTTTTTTTCCCCCCCCCTTTTGGGGGGGCCCTTTTAATTGGGGGGCCCCCCCCAAAAAAACAAAAATTTTTTTTTTTTAAAAAAATGGGGGGGAAAGGGGGGGGGGCCCCCCCCCCCAAAAAAAAAAGGGTTTTTTCCGGGTTTTTTTTAAACCCCCCCCCCCAAAACGGAAATTTTTTTTTCCCCCCCCCCTTTTCCCCCCTTTTTTTCCCCCCAAAATTTGGGGGGGAAAATTTTTTGGGGGCCCCCAAAACCTTAAAAATTCTTTTTGGGGTTTTAAAGTTTTTGGTTTAAAATTTTTTTCCCCCCCCTTTTTTTTTTTTTTTTTTTGGGGGGCCCCCCTTCCCCGGGCCTTTTAAAAAGGGGTTTTTTTTTTTCCCCCCCCAAACCTTTTTTTGGGGAAAAAAACCCAATTTTAAAAAACAAAAAAGGGGCCCGGGAAAAAAGGGGGGGGGAAAAGGGTTTTAAAATTAAACCCCCCCCCCCTTTGAAAATTTTTTTTTTGGGGTTTTTTCCCTTTTTCCAAAAACCGGGAAAAATTTTTTTTTTTCCCCCGGGGGGCCCCCCCAAACCCCCCCCCTTTTTAAAAAACCCTTTTTTAAAGGGGTTTTTTTTTTTTAAAAAAAACCCCCGGGGAAAAAAAAAAAAGGGGGCCCAAAAAAAATAAAAAAATTTTTTCCCCCCCCAAAAAAAAAAAAACCCCAGCCCCAAAAAAAAACCCCCCGGAAAACCGGGGGTTTTCCCCCTTAAATTTAAAACCCCCTTTTTTCCCCCAAAAACCCCCCCCTTTTTTTCCCCCCCCCCCTTTTTAATTTTTCCCCCCAAAAAAAAAATTTTTTTTAAACCCCCCCTTTTTCCCCCCCCCCCCCCCCCCCCCCCCCCCCTTTTTTTTTTCTTTTTTTCCCCCCCCCCCCCTTTCTCCCCTTTTTTTTGGGTTTTTTTTCCCCCCTCCCCCCCCCTTTTTTTTCCCCTTTTCCCCCCCCCCCCTTTTTTTTTTTTTTTTTTTCCCCCGTTTTCCCTTTTTTTTCCCCCCTTTTTTTCCCCCCCCCCCCCCCCCCCCCTTTTTTTTTCCCCCCCGCCCCCCCAAAAAAAAAGGGTTTTTTAAAACCCCCCAATCCCCAAAAAAAAACCCCCCCCCCCCCCCCCCCCCCCAAAAAACCAAAAACCCCAAAATTTTTCCAAAAGGGGGCCCCCCCCCGGGGGGGGGGGGGGGGGGCCGGGGGTTTTTTTTTGGGTTTTGCCCCCTTTTTTCCCCTTTTCCCTTTTTTTTTTTTTTCCTTTTTTTTTGGGGTTTTTTTTTTTGGGGGGGAAAAAAGGGGGGGGGGGGGGGGGGGGGAAAAAAAAAAAAAAGGGTTTTTTTTTTCCCCCTTTCCCCCCCCCTTTTTGGGGCCCCTTTTTCCCTTTTCCCTTTCCCCCCCCCCTTTTTCCCTTTTTTCTTTTTTTTTTTCCCCCCCTTTTTTCTTTTTTTTTTTTTTTTTTTTTTTTCCCCCCCCCCCCCCTTTTCCCCTTTCCTTTTTTAATTTTTTTTTTCCCCCTTTTTTTTTTTCCCCTTTTCCCCCCCCCCAAAAAAACCCAAAAAAAGGGGGGCCCCTTTGGGGGAAAAGGCCCTTTTTTTTAAAAAAAAGGGGGCCCCGGGGGAAAACCTTTTCCCCCCCCTTTTTTTTTTTTTTTTTTTTTTCCCCCCCCCCCGGGGGGAAAAAAAAAAAAAACCCCCCCGGAAAGGGGGGTTTTTTTTGGGGGGGGTTTGGGGGGAAAGGGTTCCCGGGAAAAGGGAAAGGTTTCCCCCCCCCCCCGCTTCTTAAATCCCCAAAAAATTATTTTTAAAAAAACCATTAAAAAAATTTTAAAAATCAAAAAAAAAATTTTTTTTTTTTTAAAAAAAAAAAATTTTTTTTCCCCAAAAAAAACCCCCCTTTTAAAAAAAAAACCCCAAAAAAATTTTTTTCCGGGGAAACCTTTTTTTTTTTTCCTTTTTTTTTTTTTTTTTTAAAAAACGGGCCTTTCCTTGCCCCCCGGGGAAAAGGGGGGCCCCGGGCTTGGTCTTTTGGGGGGGGGGTTTTCCGGGGGTTTTGCCAAACCCCGGGGGAAAAAAAACCCTTTAAAAAAGAAAAATTTCCCTTTTTTCCTTTTTTTTTCCCCCCCTTTTCCCATTCCACCCCCCTTTTCCTTTTTAAATTGGTTTTTTTTTTTTTTTTTTTTTTTTTTTTTTTTTCCCTTTTTTTCCCCCCTTTTTCCCAAACCCCCCCTTTTTTAAACCCCTTTTTCCCCTTTTCCCCCCTTTTTTCCCCCCCTTTTTTTCCCCAAGCCCCCCCCTTTACCCTTTTTCCTTTTTCCCCCCTTTTTCCCCCCCAAAAAATTTTTTTTTTTTTTCCCCCCGGGTGGGGGGCCTTTTTTTTTTTTCCCCCAATTTATCCCCCTCTAATTCCCTTTGGGTTTTAAAATTTACAGTCCCCCCCCCTTTTTTGGGGGGGGAAATTTTTTTTTTTTTTTTCCCCCCCCCACCCAAACCCCCCCCTTTCCCCCCCCCCTTTCCCTTTTAAATTCGATCCTTAAAGGGAAAAAAGGGGGGGGGGGTTTTTTCCCCCCCCCGGGGGGGGTTTTTGGGGGAAGGGGGGGTTTTAAAGGGGGAAAAAACCCCCCGGGGGGGGGAGGCTGGGGGGAATTGGGGGCCCCCCCCTTTGGGCCCTTTTTTTCTGGGGGGGGGTTGGGGGGGTTTTTTTTTTTTTTTTTTTCCCCCTTTTTTTTTGGGGGGGGTCTTTAAAAAAACCCCAAAAAACCCCCCCCAAAAAAAAAGGGGGAAAAATTTTAAAAAAGGTTTTTTAAAAAAAAAAAAAAAAAAAACCCTTTTCCCCGGGGGGCCCCCTTTTTTTTTTTTTGGGGTTTTTTAAAAAAAGGGGGGGTTTTTTAAATTTTTTAAAAATTTTTTGAAAAAAAAAAAAAAAATTTAAGCCCGGGTTTTTTTTTTAAACCCCTTTTTCCCCAAAAAAAAACCCCCCCCCTTTTTTTGGGGGGGAAAAAAAAAAAAAAAAAAAAACCCCAAAAAACCCAAAAAAACAAATTTTTTCCCCCCCCAAAAAAACCCCCTTTTTTTTTAAAAAAAAACCAAAAACCCGGGGGCCCCCCCAATTTTAAAAAAAACCCCCAAAAAACCCCCCCCCCCCCCCAAAAAAAAAATCCCCCAAAAAAAATTTTTTTTTTTTCCCCACACACACACCTTCCCCCCATTCCGGCTACGTCGTAAATTGGCTAGATCAGTCTGATCCAGGCCTATTGAGACTCGTCTGAACCGACACACGAGGCGTCGTCAGCTACTTAGTCCTGTCTGGGTGGACAGTACCGTCTCCGTAGAGGATTAGGATTAGTCTACTCGCGTGCCAAATTGGCTGGATGAGTCTGAGCCGGGCGTCGAGGCTCGTTTGACCAGACATCGAGGCGTCGTCAGCTACTTAGTCTGTCTGGGTGGACAGACCGTCCCGTGGAGGATTAGGATTTTGGTTGTTTTTATTTTTGACCGTGGACAGTGTGGTGTGTGTGGTTGTGTGTCTGTCTGTCTGTCTGTGTGTCTGTCTGTCCATGGTCAAAATGTGTTCCACTCGTTCCAGACAAAACTGCTGGCCGATCTTTCTGAAAATGTATAGGTATGATGGTAAAAAATTTGTATGTAAAGAGAAAAAAAAAAAACGCCTTTCAATCCCGGCGAGGAAATGAACCCCGGTCCTCCCGCGTGACAGCGGGATACTAACCACTATACTACCGAGGAGCTTACAGAGTTTGGTTACACATAAGTTTATAAACAATTATGGCTTAAACTGTACATCACAAAATATCATTTATAGTCGTTATAACGGCTATCTTGGTAAAACTAAAACATCGGGTATCATTCGTGACCCATAATGAACATACCTACATATTTTCAGAAAGATCGGCCCAGCAGTTTTGTCTGGAGCGAGTGGAACACATTCTGACCACGGACAGACAGACACACAGACAGACAGACACACAGACAGCATTTTCTTCGTTCCCATTGTAAAGTACCCCCCTGTTCTATAAGAACTAGGAGTACAAAAAACGAACAAGTAAGTGGGGGTACTCTCGCTCCCATGCTGAAATAAACGCACCCCCATAAACTCCAAACCAATGCTACTTACGACGTCGAATCGACAAGAAGAAATACCAATGCAGAGCATACGGTTAGTCGGTGTCGTATATAATACTGTCGCTCATAAAATCGTGTCGCAGCGACAGTATTTCCCGGGAAATACTGCATTTTAATGGACAGCTACAATATCTATGGGACAATTTTCGTGAAAAGTTGTCGCGCGACATTTTTTTCCCAGCAATTATTGTCGCTGCAACAATATTTCACGTGAAATGCTATCGCTGCGATACAATTCCACGGCGACAGTATTATATACGACACCCGGCCGTGTGTTTGTTGGACTATATTAATGATTCAGATCGAAAAGGCTGTGCCAGTCTGGAATAAATGTTAATTTGTGTTTGTTCATTTCTCCTGTTGTTGTTACCGTGTAGACATGTCAGGTATAGGGCATATATATATATATGGGAAAGCTTGGAGGGGGGGGGTGGTCTCCTTGTAATGTTCTGTGTGCTCTGTGTTGTCATCTCTCCGCTTCGCGATTTGGTGTCGTAAGCAACATTTGTGTAGAGTTACGGACGTGTGTTTATTTCATCATGGGAGCAGGAGTTACCTTACCTGTTCGTTATTTACTATCCTTTTAAGTAAGCTAAAAAAAAAAATACACAATCTGCCTGAAGACCTGTACCTCTAAAGCATCTAAACTTAACTTAACATATAATGTTATCCTTGCATCAGCTCGCAATATGTTCCTCTCACGCTCACTTCCATGGAATCAGATTGTCTATCCCATGAAGTGGGGTGGGGAAGAAATGTTAAACCACAGGGAACAGTAGATAGTAGAGAACAAACAGGAAGGGTAATTCCTTGCTGCCATGATAAGACCAAAAAAAAAAAAAGAAAGAAAAGAAAAGGTAACTCCTTGCTGCCATGATGCGACAACACAACAAACAAGAAAGCTAACTCTTTCCTCCCTCGATGAGACAAAATAACAAACAAGAAAGCTAACTCTTTCCTTCCATGATGAGACAACACAACAAACAAGAAAGCTAACTCTTTCCTCCCTCGATGAGACAACATAACAAACAAGAAAGCTAACTCTTTCCTTCCATGATGAGACAACACAACAAACAAGAAAGCTAATTCTTTCCCTCCCTCGATGAGACAAAATAACAAACAAGAAAGCTAACTCTTTCCTTCCATGATGAGACAACACAACAAACAAGAAAGCTAACTCTTTCCTCCCTCGATGAGACAAAATAACAAACAAGAAAGCTAACCTTATCCTTCCATGATAGACAACATAACAAACAAGAAAGCTAACTCTTTCCTTCCATGATGAGACAACACAACAAACAAGAAAGCTAATTCTTCCTCCCTCGATGAGACAACATAACAAACAAAAAGCTAACTCTTTCTTCCATGATGAGACAACACAACAAACAAGAAAGCTAATTCTTTCCTCCCTTCGATGAGACAACATAACAAACAAGAAAGCTAACTCTTTCCTTCCATGATGAGACAACACAACAAACAAGAAAGCTAACTCTTACCTCCCTCGATAGACAACATAACAAACAAAAAGCTAACTCTTTCCTTCCATGATGAGACAACACAACAAACAAGAAAGCTAACTCTTTCCTCCCTCGATGAGACAACATAACAAACAAGAAAGCTAACTCTTTCCTTCCATGATGAGACAACACAACAAACAAGAAAGCTAACTCTTTCCTCCCTCGATGAGACAAAATAACAAACAAGAAAGCTAACTCTTTCCTTCCATGATGAGACAACACAACAAACAAAAAGCTAACTCTTTCCTCCCTCGATGAGACAACATAACAAACAAGAAAGCTAACTCTTTCCTCCCTCGATGAGACAAAATAACAAACAAGAAAGCTAACTCTTTCCTTCCATGATGAGACAACACAACAAACAAGAAAGCTAATTCTTTCCTCCCACGATGAGACAAAATAACAAACAAGAAAGCTAACTCTTTCCTTCCATGATGAGACAACACAACAAACAAGAAAGCTAACTCTTTCCTCCCTCGATGAGACAAAATAACAAACAAAAAGCTAACTCTTTCCTTCCATGATGAGAACAACACAACAAACAAGAAAGCTAACTCTTTCCTCCCACGATGAACAAAATAACAAACAAGAAAGCTAACCTTTCCTTCCATGATGAGACAACACAACAAACAAGAAAGCTAACTCTTTCCCTCCCACGATGAGACAAAAAACAAACAAGAAAGCTAACTCTTTCCTTCCATGATGAGACAACACGACAAACAAGAAAGCTAACTCTTTCCTGCCATGATGAGACAACATGACAAACAAGAAAGGTAACTCTTTCCGCCATGATGAGACAATTATAAGTCCCTGTCTCCAAAGAACGCAGCTGTCGACATCAATCCATAGCACTAGAGCAGACACAATGCACAAACTAGGAGACACTCCAGAAACCCAGGCCTTGGTTCCAGACTCGCAGAACTGGAAGAACCTGGAGAAGTGCTCTTCAGTCAGGTGCCCCAGTGATTTCCCCTCGCAACGAATCCCTTACTACTTTGTTTCAACTGTGCATTTTTATCTCCCTCTATGTCTCTCACGGTCTCTGTCTCTGTCTCTCTCTGTAGCTAGCTAGCTACAAACACACACACACACACACACACACACACACACACACACACACACACACACACACAACACACCGGCCGGGTGCCATCAAGATAGCCACAAATGCAGTCTCATCAAAAAGCAAATTGATACGACAGTTTTGAGATCTGCATATTGACGATTTTCTATTTTAACTTCCCAGATGTTTTATGAATATCTGGGCCTGAATCTGGCCATTGCTTTTAACTTCTTGAATATCGAGTGCGACCCCTTGTTGCCAAATTTGCTCCAGAGCCAACAGACTGCCTTGTTGCCAAATGGCTCCAGAGGCCAACAGACTGAGTCCGCACTATTTATGTTATTTTATTTTTTCTTTTTAAACAAGCGCGCTGGTGACCTCGTTTTTTGAGTGAACCAGTATTTTAGGAGAAGAAGGGACCACACATATAGATATAAATTGTATGTGTGTGTGTGTGTGTGTATGTATGTATTGTAGTTATGTCTGGTCTGTATGTGCCTGCAATCTGGAGTACTGTGCCATTGTTGATGATTTGACAGTTGATGCATTAAAGTCATTGATAGTATACTTTTTGTCCCCAAGGGAAAAATGCGTGGTCCATGTCCCTTCAAACTGATCCTTCATCTAATGCTGTTATGTACTGACATACTGTATCCTAGTAACACGCGAACACTGTCGCCGGTGAACGTGGCCAT
>JAFLJL010013768.1:27500-46087 GCA_018398815.1 Conus ventricosus | reverse complement strand
TATTCTCAATCACTGTCATTAATTATAATTCTTTCTAAATGTTCTACTACCTATGTTAGTTTTGGATTGAAATCAATGGATAAATGTTAAGGAAGGTTGACTCGTGGAAAAATTTAACAGGTTTGCATTAACATTTAATTAATTGAGATTAGGGCCTGTATCATGTGTGACATGAACTTGACCAATACAAGCCCTCTTTTCCTTACTTCAGTATTTTATTTCGATGGACGCCTACTCTTTCTTATTGGACGGACCTCATTTTTCTGCTTTTCATTCTTCTATCTGTCCCTTTCCTCCCTTTATCTCCCTCGTACACTCTTCTTTTCTTTGGTCTCGACCAACTGACCACTACCCTCTGACACGGGACCAAACTGGAATCGTATTCCCAGCATGGTACTGCCCCCAGCCTTAGGGCTTGTTTGTTTGGTTGGTGGTTTCTCTGGGGTTCGCGGTCTGGCTGATTCCTCTGAACTCCCGGCCTACCTCCTCCTTGGCCGCGGTGCTGGGAGAGCTGCTGGGCGACGGCAGGAGGGGTGCTGTGTGCTCCCACTGACGGCTGGAAGTCCCGACTTCCATCAAGACATATTGGACTTGGACTTGGTTGCACAAGATGAGTGTACTGGTCGGAAGTGTCTGAGTGGATTTGGTAGTGGTCCAGGCCCCCTCTGTCTCCTCTGCGTTTTGTTTTGTTTTCCTTTATTTTTTTTTTTCTTCCTTTCCTGAAAATTCAGGCCCTGTGATGTGCCCATTTTTAGATTGTCTCTATTTCTTCTTTTCTTTCTAAGGGAAAATAGAGGTGTAATTTGGGGCATCCCGGGAGGGTGGACTTAACATTGTTTCCTTTATTATTTTATTTTTGACCCCTATCTAGTAGTTAATCTCTCTGTATCTCGCTCTTCTTTCCCTCCTTTCTCCTGTGTTCTCTCTGTTTCCCCTCTCTTCTACCAGTGTTCCCACCCCACTTAGTGTGTGCAGTGTGAGTGTGTTGTAATGTGCAATAAATATTGTCTTTGAGTGGTATGTCCTGGGGTTTTTGTGCTTTGTGGTGAGGTGGTTGGGTGCCCGACTCCACTCTCCCTGTGGTTCGGACCGTCGGGACCCCAGTACTTGACAATTTGGGGGGGATGCCGGGAGAGTGGTTTAGTTGGGTAGTCGGGCCACCTTACTACGGCGCAGGATCCCCTTTTTCTCGTTTTGTGATTGTGTTTAAGTGGGAGGTTGGCTGGGTAGGGCTTTAGAGTGTAGGAAGCCCTTTTGGGGGGGAGTAGTGGGGGAAGAGAGTGGGGTCGAGTGTCCCTCACCCCTCTTACTGCCTTATTGCATAGCGCTGCTTTTCCCTCGCCGTGTTCTGTCAATTTAAAAAAAAAAAAAAAACATTTGATTTTTTTGCAGGAAAATACTTGCGTTGTTTTGTGTGTTTGCAGGATTTTTGCGATTGTTATTCTTCCCTTGGGTGTTTAAAATCCGTTACACCCTGTTCCTCTTTAGGTGGAAGAATTTACATGACCTTTCGTGTTTGATTTTTTTTTTGTTGTTCCTTGTTTATAAGTGGTACGCGTGAATACTCTGTTTTTTTCCCTGGGAGTTGCTATTTGTGGCGACTTTCTGTAACGTCGTTGGAAACTTTTTCCAGTTCGTGGAAAACGGTGTGTTTAACCAGCTTTTGTTGGATCAGGAATAGAGTTTTAGAACTTACCGCCAATGACATTGACAAACAAAGCAAAAGACAAGAACGATGCATTTCAACCACTTGGGTCTTCATCAGGCGAAAAAATAAATCACATTTAACATGTGGGACAGTACAACTACGAAAAACAAAAAAGGGGGAATGAAAAATTACTTATCCGTAATTCTTCATGAAGGCGGAAATGACAGGGAGGCCAGGGGGATTATGGGAGAGGAAACAGAGGGGGGGGGGGTTGCGTCGGGGAGGTGTGTGTGTGTATAGATAGGGTTGTGTGTCTAGTTTATTAGGATGGTATGATAACTTTGTGATGGGTTTTGGTAATGGTGGATAGATAATGAAGAGAAAAAAAAAAAAAAAAAAAAAAAAAAAAGGGTGTGTGTGTGTGGGGGATTTAAGGGAAGGATCAAAACAAAATTAAGATTAGATAGTGGAGGGTTGCTGTAACTACTGTATGAAGTGAGTGAAGAGGATGTGGTGGTGGTGTATGTAATTTTGTGTGTATGTGTGTGTATGTGTGTGTGTTGGTAGGGGGTATTGCCCCAAATGATGTGGAAGAGGTGGGTATGTGTGTTTGGTTATTGTTGGATATTGATGCCTTGGGGGTGTAGTGTGCCCAGTTTGAAATGAGATGGATTCTTGAGTTGTGCGTTCAAAGCTGTCACTCTGTGACGGGCCCGAGTGCCATAAACTTTGACATGGTCGTGTTGTGTTGGGGTGGGTTGAAGTGTAGGGCGCGGTTTGGGTCGGTGGTGGCGGATATCAGCCAGATGTTCAGCGATGCGTGTTTCAAGTGTGCGTGACGTTTCCCTATGTAGATCTTGCCACACAGCTGCGTGTGGCAAGATCTACTAGGGAAACGTCACGCACACTTGAAACACGCATCGCTGAACATTGGCTGATATCCGCCACCACCGACCCAAACCGTCGCCCTACACTTCACCACACCAACACAACATCGACCATGTCAAAGTTATGGCACTCTGGCAGTCACAGAGTGACAGCTTTGAACGCACAACTCAAGAATCCATTCTCATTTCCAAACTGGGCACACTACACCCCAAGGCATCAATATCCAACAATAACCAAACACACATACCCACCTCTTCCACATCAGTTGGCAATATCCCCTACCAACACACACACATACACACACATACACACACACTTACATACACCACCACCACATTCCTCTTCACTACTTCATACAGTAGTTACAGCAACCCTCCATCTATCTAATCTTAATTTTGTTTTGATCCTTCCCTTAAATCCCCCACACACACCACACACAACCTTTTTTTTTTTTTTTTTTTTTTTTTTCTCATCATTTATCTATCCACCATTACCACAACCATCACAAGATATCATACCATCCTAATAAACTAGAACACACACCCTATCATATCACACACACACACCTCCCCTGAACGCAACCCCCCCCCCCCCCACCCCCCCCTCTGTTTCTCTCCCATAATCCCCTGGCCTCATGTCATTTCCGCCTTCATGAAGAATTACGGATAAGTCATTTTTCATTCCCCTTTTTTGTTTTTCGTAGTTTGTACTGTCCCACATGTTAAATGTGATTTATTTTTTCGCCTGATGAAGACCACAGTGGTTGAAATGCATCGTGTCTTGTCTTGTGCTTTGTTTGTCAATGTCATTGGCGGTAAGTTCTAAAACTCTATTCTGATCTTGCTTCGTTCGCCGCCTTCAGTCACTCCATTTTGAAATTTCAGCTTTTGTTGGTTAGTTGAGTCAGTCACCTAAGCAAGATAGGCCTTGACTGATCGACGTGAATTGGATATTGGACAGGATTTCGTCTGTTCTATAATCTTAAGAGGAGTCGTTCTCCAGGCAGGGTGCAGTTGTCTGTTTCAGTCAGACACTTCTTTTAGAGTAAAAGCGAAAAGCCTGTGTCGGGTCATTTGGTTCCTTAAAGAAAGAAAACGCTTTTTTTAATAACACCCTGACTTAGAGGGTTTTGTACTTTTTTTTGGGGAGAAAAATTTTCCCAAAACTTTTTGGCCTTTATTGAACTTCCGTATATTTTGCCTTTGGGGGAAAACATACTTCGGTGATTTTTGGGGGTTTTTGGGGTTGATATCAAATTTTATTGTTGGAAAATACCACCCGTGCTATTTTCTGAGATTGTGGAACTTTGGGAGTCGTAAAAACGGGGGTTTCCCCCACATTGCGCCGTCCCATAGCATTTTGTTTTTGATCACATACGTGTGATCTTTCACACCCTTTGGTTTGCTGTGTGGGGCATGATGATTTTCCTCTTGGTTTTCTATTTTGGTGGTCCTTATTTGTGACAGTTCCCAAGCTGGGTGTTGTATTGCTTCCATACGTGGAATCTGATTTTCCCACGGCTCGACTGTTGTCCCCTTTCGGGCCCCTTTTTTTCCTTTTGGGCGTTTGATTCCACCAAGTGCACCATACTGGATCCTTCTGTACCCGCCCTTTTACCGCTCTATGTATAAAAAAGGGTTTAATATCGTTCCAGGTTAGACACCTGTATAAAAAAGCAGCCATAGGAGGCTCGTCCCTCCGTGTCCCCCCCTCGCTCATCTTTGACCGGGGTCAACTTCGGTGCTGGAGGCACATGGACACCTCAAGGGGGTGGCGGGGACGGGGTCCCCTTTTTATGGATCGCCCTTCTTCGGGAAGGGCCGCTGCCTAAGGTTCGCACTCACGGAAATCAGGCCCTCCTAGCAGTACCCGAGCGTTCATGCCATCCTCTCTGGTTTGCACTGAGAACCCCCCACCCCCTCCAGTACTCCACAGAACCCGCCCTGTTACAAGGGTCGGGGTTGGGCCAGGGCTTCGGGTTTTAGTTTTCAGTTCCGTCACTTTCCCCCCGGGAAAGGAACAATGTAGGGGAGTTACTTGAGTCGGATAAAGTGATCAATTTGAGTCCAGTTTTGATTGTTTTTTCACGTGCTAGGGGTTAAATGTGAAACCAAATGTTGTTCGCGATTGGTGTGCATCCTTTTTTTCCCTCTCGGTTCGCTTTTCGCATTTTATAGGGTTCACTTTTTTCTGTCTAGGCTGGGATGTCTTTGCCTCGTGGCATAATTTTTTCGTGGGGGGGGTGTTGTCACGAACGGTTTTGTCCGGGGGTAATATTCGGGTGGGAATTTTTCCTTCGTTTTTTTTTCCCCCACCGACGACAGAAACCCTAGAAATATGTTTTGGACCCGTTTTCGTTTTTTCTTGTTTCCGTGTACCCTTTTCCTCCATCCTTTCCCCCTCTATATAATCTGTTTTCATCATCCCTCCCCCTGTAACTGTCCACGGGTTTCCACACCCCTCGCGTGTCGGGTTTGACACGCATGCCTCAGTTTTTCTCGAGATTCTCGTGTTTACTCACCCTAAAATCGAAGTGACGTTTTTGGCCGGGTTGCCCTTTTGGGACTTTGCAAAATCCACCTGGGTCGAAGACAATCTTCTCCCTGGTAGTTTTTTCGGTTAAGCTTATTGCTGTTTGATTTTTTCTTTGGAATTTACCTCGCCCCCGGAGTGTATTTTCTTTGGGATTGGGTAGGGTTTTTGGGGGTTGGGTGATTGGGAGCTCTTTCCTGCGACGGGGCGGGGGGCTGTGGCTCACGCCATTCTTTTCCTGTCGGGAGGTTGGGACCCTGTGTTGGAGCGTGGTTCTTCAGTGAGAGAGGAGCTGCGGCTACTTTTCCAAGCCTTTGGTAAGTGACTTTTGTTCCTTGGATGGGCTTCTTCGCATTTTTTCCCCCGGGTTAATGTAAAGCAAATCATTATTCAAATTCTAAGGGGGAGGTCAAATTTCTTTTTCGTTAGTTTCTCTCCAAAAACGTTTTGCGTGTTCTGTTTTTTTCGTCTGCTCTTGTGCGGGTTTTTTATTTTGCCCTGCTAAAATCTTGGGGAGTGCGAGATTTTGCCGGCGAGTATGGCTCACGCATAGAGCAAAAGAAAAAGTTTTCATTGAAATTTAGTGTCCGTCGTACTTTCATAATTTTAAAATACATTTCCCTTTTTGGTGGAGGCAAGACCCTTTTTTATTTTTTTTGGGAGAAAATTTTTGACTATGAGGTGAACCGCGGTGTGTTTGGGTTAGGGCAAAGTTTCCGGGGGTGGGGGGTTGGGGACACTCGTCCACCCTCTCTTCCGGTCATTTCTCCTCCCATGTTTTTGTTCCCTTTTAATGATAAATATTTGGTGCATTTTTGCGGGCGAGTTTCATTATAGCAAAATCATTTTAAATTTTTAAAATAGAAAAATGCCTACGGGTGATATTTTAAAAATTTTGGGGGTTTTTTTTTTTAAAGGGAAGTTGCCAGGGTTTCTAAATCACTGTCGATTAAATTAAAATTCTTCAAAAATGTTCCAACCTTTGTTAGTTTTGGATTGAATCAAGGATAAATTTTAAAGGAAGGTTGACTCGTGCAAATTTAACGGGTTTCATTAACATTTAATTAATTGAGTTAGGCTTATCTGTGTGACATGACTTGCCCAATACAAGCCCTCTTTTCCTTATTCAGTATTTTTTTTTCGAGGGGCCCCTACTCTTCTTTTTGGACGGACCCATTTTTCTGCTTTTATTTTCATCGCTGCTTTCCTCCCTCTTTTTTCCCCTCGTACACTCTTTTTTTCTTTGGTCTCGCCCAACTGACCCTACCCTCTGCACTGCCCAAAAACGGGGAATCGTATTCCCAGCATGGTACTACCCCACCCTTGGGGCTTGTTTGTTTGCTTTTTTTTGGTGGTTTCTTGGTTTTTCGCGGTTGGTGATTCCCTAAACTCCCGGGCCACCCCCTCGGGCCGGGGTGCTGGGGAGAGCGCGAGGCGAGGCAGGGGGGTGCTGTGTGCTCCCACTGACGGCTGGAGCCCGACTTCCATCAAGACATCAGGGGCTTGGATTTGGTTGACAAAGATGAGGTAGGGTCGGAAGGTCTAGTGGAGTTGGGGTCCGGGCCCCTTGTCTCCTCGCTTTTTGTTTTGTTTCCTTATTTTTTTTTTCTTCCTTTTCCGAAATTCGGGCCCTGGATGTGACCATATTTAGTTGTCTCTATTTCTTCTTTTCTTTCTAAGGGAAAAAAAGGGTGAAATTTTGGGGGCACCCCGGGACGGGGGACTTAACATTGTTTTCCTTTATTATTTTATTTTTGCCCCATTAGTGTTAATCTTCTGTATCCGCTTTTTTTTCCCTCCTTTTCCGTGTTCTCTCTGCCCTCTCTCTTCTACCAGTGTTCCCCCCCACTTGTGTGTGCAGTGTAGTGTTTTTGAAATGTGAAATAAATATTGTCTTTGAGTGTTGCCCTGGGTTCTTGTTTTTTGTGGTGAGTGGGGGGTAGGGGCCTACTCCCTCTCCCTGTGGTTCGGACCGTGGGGCCCCCCGTACTTGCCAATTTGGGGGAGATGCCGGGGAGAGGGTTTAGTTGGGTAGTCTGCCCCCTTACTACGGGCGCGGGACCCCTTTGTTCTTTTTGTGTTTGTGTTTAAGGGGGAGGTTGGGGGGTAGGGCTTTAGAGTGTAAAAAGCCCTTTTGGGGGGGGTAGGGGGGGAGAGGGATGGGGCCGAGTGCCCCCACCCCCTTTACGCTTTTTGCATAGCGCTGCTTCCTCGCCTTTGTTCTGTAAATTTTTAAAAAAAAAAAAAAAAAACATTTTATTTTTTTTGCAGGAAAACTTGCGTTGTTTTGTGTGTTTGCGGGATTTTTGCGATTTTTTTATTCTTCCCCTTGGGTTTTTTAAAATCCGTTACACCCCTTTTCCTCTTTTTAGGGGGAAGAATTTACATGACCTTTCGTGTTTGATTTTTTTTTTGTTGTCCTTGTTTATAAGTGGTCGCGTGAATACTCATTGTTCTTTTCCTGGGAGTTGTATTTTGTGCGACTTTCTGTAACGCGTTGGAAATTTCACAGTTGTGGAAAACGGTTTGTGTACCTTTGGTTGGTTGTTGAGTCAGTCTCCAGCAGATTGGCTTGACCGTATCAGTGAATTGGTATTGGACAGGATTTGTTGTTCTAAATCTAAGAGGAGTCGTTCTCAGGCATGGTGCGACGTTTTTTTCAGACACGTTTTTGAGTATATCGAGAACTTGTGTCAGGTCTTTGGTTCTAAAGAAAGACACGCTTTGTTAGATAACAGTCTGACTTAGACGGTTTGCCTTTGTTTTGGGAGTTTAAAACTTTTTGGCTCGTTATTGAACTTCCGAATATTTTGCCTTGGAAAAATACTCGTTGATTTTGGGTATTGCATTGATATCTAACTTTTATTTTGAAATCCCCTCTTTATGATCTTCGTATTTTGGGGAACTCTTGGAGTCGTAAGAGAACGTTGGGTATATTCCAATTTCGCCTTTAATAGCGTTGTTTCTTGACCCATAGTGTTTTTTAAGCCTTGTGTTTGCCTGTGTGGGAGCATTGCATGATATTTCCTCTTGTTTTCCCGTTTGTGGTCACTTAGTGTGACAGTTCCCTAGCTGGGTGTTTACTTGCTTCATTGGTGGAATGCTTATTCTTCCCACTGTTTGTTTCCTTTGGGGCCTTTTTCATGTTGGTTGATTTCCACGTCAGTGCACCATACCATGGACCTTCTGATACCCCCTTTCTCGTCATGTAGAGGTTATTTCGTTGGCTTGACACCTGTAGTCAAGCAGCCATCCGAGGTCTCCTTCCCGCCCTACGCGTCTTGTTAGAGGTAAGTCGTCGGCTGGAGGCACATGCGACATCATTCAACGGGGTCGGGCGGGTCCCCGTTTTAGGTCCCTTCTTCGGTGAAGGCCGCTGCCTAGGTTCTGCACTCACGGACTCAGGCCCGCGACGGCTGTTCTGCCATCCCCTTCTTCGATGGTTGCCTAGATCTCCCCAAACCTCACGCCCCACTCCCAGCTTCTGCCCTCCGTTGCAGAGAAGTCCATGGTTGGGCCAGGAGCCTTCAGAGTTTAGCTTTTGTGCCATGGTGGGAAGGAACATTAGGGGATTACTTGAGTCCGGTAGGTGATCAATTCCGGGCAGTTTTTGTTGCTGCTTCACGTGTATGGTTGATGTGTACCATAGTTGTTCGGATTGGTGTCAGTCTTTTTCCTCTGGTTCGCTTTTTTCGCAATATGGTGTTCACTGTTTTCTGTCGGTGTTTACTCCTCAGTGGCACTGTTTCTGGGGTGTGGTTGAAGGTTTTGTCCAGGGATATTTTCGTGGGGGAGATTTTCCGTTCGTTTTTTTCCAGGACATAACCCTAGGGGAATTTTTGGTCCGTTTTTTTTTCTTTCCGTAGCCTTTCCTTCTCCTTCCCCTCTATATAATCTGTTTTCATATCCTACCTCCTACCTATTTTCCACGGGTTTCCACGAGCCTCCTGTGTCAGGTTTGCCCGGGTCATTTTCGGATTCTCGTGTTACTCACCCTAGAATCGAAGCTGACGTTTTTGTCGGGTTTTCTTGCAATGCGAAAGTCCAGCCTGGTCGAAGACTATTTCTCCCTTGGTAGCTTTTCGGGTTCAGCTTCATTCTTTTGTTTCTTCATTGGAATCTTCACCTCGCCCGGCGTTGATTCTTCATTGGATTGGCCAGGGTTTTTGGGGTTGGTGACTTGGGTGCTCTGGTTTCGGGTGGGTTGGGGTTCTCACGACCATTCTTTTCCTCGTCGGGGGTTGGACCTTGGTTTGACGCTGGTCTGGAGCAGGGTTGAAGCGGTTCTAGCTTTCAAAGCCTGTTGGTTTGACGTTTGTTCTTGAGATAGGCTTCTTCGCATATTTTCCCACGGTTAAATGTAAAAATCACTTTTTAATTCAAGGTGGAGGTCATAATTCTTTCTATCGTTAGTTCTCTCCAAACGTTTTGCGTGTTTGCTGGTTTTCGTCTGCTTCTTGTGCAGGGTTGTTTTAGTTGTCCTGCTAAAAATTTGTGAGTGCGAGATATTGCCGGGGTGTTAGAAGATAGCATTAAATTTGTGTTTCTTGTATTTATTTACTACTTTTTTTTGGAGCAAAGGGCCTTGTTTATTTTGAGGTTTTATTTTTTATGAGTAATGAGAAGCGGTGTGTTTGGTTGAGGGCAAGTTTACCAGGGGTGGGTGTGGGACACTCGTCCACCCTCTCTTCCGGTCTTTTCTCCTCCCCTTGTTTTTTTCCTCGTTTAATGCATAATATTTTGTTGTTTGCGGGCGAGTGTTCATTATAGCTAATCCACTTTATATTTAAAATAGCAAATGCTACGGGTAGTTTGAAATATTTAGGGTTTTTTTATTTAAAGGGAAGTCTGCCAGTGGTTTCTCAATCACCTCGATTCAATTCATAATTCTTTCTAAAATGTTCCTACTACCTATGTTAGTTTTGGATTGAAATCAATGGATAAATGTTAGGAAGGTTGACTCGTGGCAAATTTAACAGGTTTGCATTAACATTTAATTAATTGAGTTAGGCTGATATTGTGGCTGATGATTTGCATGCCCCCCAATCAAGCCTTTTTCCTTATTCAGTATTTATTTTCATTATTGGACGGACTTTATGTTGCTTTTCATTTCTTTCCGCTTTCCTGCCTCTTTCTCCCTCGTCTCCCTCTTTTCTTTTCGACCAACTGACCACTCCCTCTGACACGACCAAACTGGAATCGTATTCCCAGCATGTACTGACCCCAGCCTTAGGGCTTGTTTGTTTGCTTGTTTGGGGTTTCTCTGGTGGTTCGCGGTCTGGCTTTCCTTGAACTCCCGGGCCTACCTCCTCCTTGGCGCGGTGCTGGGGGAGAGCTGCTGAGGCGACGGCAGGAGGGTGCTGTGTGCTCCCACGACGGCTGGAAGTCCGAACTTCCATCAAACATCATGACTGGATTGGTTGACACAAGATGAGTGTTCTGGTCGGAAGTGTCTGAGTGGAGTGGTAGTGGTCCAGGCCCTCTGTCTCCTCTGCGTTTTGTTTTGTTTTCCCTTTTTTTTTTTTTTCTTCCTTTCCTGAAAATTCAGGCCCTGTGATGTGACCATTTTAGATTGTCTCATTTCTTCTTTTCTTTCTAAGGGAAAATAGAGGTGTAATTTGGGCACCGGGACGGGTGGACTTAACTTGTTTTCCTTTATTATTTTTTTTTGTCCCCTATTTAGTAGTTTAATCTCTCTGTATCTCGCTCTTCCTTTCCCCTTTCTCCTGTGTTCTCTTCCTTCTCACGTGTACCTTCCCCACTTTTGTGCTGTGTGAGTGTGTTGTAATGTGCAATAATATTGTCTTTGAGTGTATGTCTGGGTCTTGTGCTTTGTGGTGAGTGTGGTATGGGTGCCTGACTCCACTCTCCCTGTGGTTCGGAGGTCGGGGCCCCCACTGAATTGCACCGCACAACGGGCATTTTCAGGGAATCATGATAGTCCCCATCGTTTAGAATCTAACTTTTGCCATGCATTTGAGAGTGCTGGAATCAGAATCCTTATGCCTTTCCTCTAAGATAGAAAGAAGCATTTTAGGTGGAAGTGTCTCGTCAACCTTCCCAACTGTTCATGCTACCTCTCTCGGGTAAACGCCCTTCAAATAGAAATTGGTCAAAAATTTTTTTTATTGCGGCAGGACTTAAGGACATGGTTGACTTTTGAACCCATATGTGTTGCATTGAGTCTATAAAAAGAATTTTTAAAAGTGAACACGTTAGTTTTCCTTTCTGTGATGCATGACACCCTGGAGTTCAAGCTTAGCTTGATTATAGATGAAGTCGTAACCTCGCAAGTTGGAAATATAGGCGCTTCACGTCTTAGGATCAAACTTTTTAAATTGCATTACGGGTGCTTCACTTTGCTTTGTGATGGGATCTGCTGTATGGCCGCGCTGCGCTGATGAGAGGCCTAAACGTTCGCACAGGCCCCACAAATCACAATGTGTGCTGAGTTTCGTTCTTGGTCTTCGGCGTCATTAATAATGTTAGAGATTCTTTTAGAACAGGCGTTACGCACTGCAGATGCGCTCTAAGAAGTATTCTGCAGCATCTGGTCTCTATACATTTGGTTCTGAATGACGCATCGAACTAATATTAAAGCATGTAACAAATTTGGTATTTTCTTAGACAAATTTTGTTTTTGTGGGGTCCCCTTATAAGGAACATAAGCGATCGAAGTCTCGTAAAACTTGGACTCGTTGGCCGGTTTCGTTCTTAAAACTAATTTTGATCCAGGGGATGGCTCTATTACGTGTTCTTTACACTGTTTTTTATGTTCAAGCGCGGTTTGACGGATGGAATTTGTTAAACATTTTCTTACAGAATTTCTTGTTTGCATGATTTTTGAGTAAGCCCATTGTTACTATTGTTCGTTCAAGTGATGTTTGGTAGCCCTGCTGAAATCAGTAGTAAGTCCACATGTTTGGCCGGTTCACCTATTGTTGGGCTGTCTTGACATCTAATAGGCACCAAATTTGTTTCCTCAACATGCGTAGATATTAACAGGTTATTGGTTGTTTTGTTCTTATACTATCAATTTGCCCTAACAGGAAAGGTATTCCACTAAGTTAAACATTGAGTAAGGTTCATAGTTAATATCTCTCTGCGTTTTGGGGTAATGCAGCTCGTAGAACCAAACCATTTGTTGTTGCTTATTGTTTGAACGCCGCTTTTTTCGACTAGCTGGAGGAAATGTAGCCTCTGTCTACAATCGGCTCATACTTAGCCTGTTTAATCTATCTCTAAGACTGACTCCCACCAACCAGAGCCTCTCATTTGGTTCTTCGCGGCCACATCAAACTGGTGCCATGAGCTTGGTTGCCAACGGTGTTAAGTCATTATGAGAAGAAAACTGTTGGTTAGTTGAGCCTTTGATTTCTCATTTATTGTTTATAGTCGATTAAAACAGCTAACATTACTTTAACTGGCGGGTCTATAGTTGTTACACTGGATGAGAAATGTCCCACTTCGCTGTACGTTTTGGATCAATGCTTCTAGATATATCATTAAAGTTTTGAAACCTTTCCTTAACATTCTTCAACGATTCGTCTGGTCCTTTTTATTAGATATTATTTCTTTTACACAATTTTTTTTAAATTCAAAAGAAAAAACCACGAATTTCAGGGTTGTCTCAAAGTCGTCTTAATCAGACATATCAACGGTTTTTTTTGCTTGGTCATATAAAGTATAACGCCCTTTGATGTTATGTCCTGTTTAGAAAAGTTTAATGTCTCGTTATTTTTTAAATCTGTTTTTTATCGCTCGGTTGGCTTTGAGAAAAACGTTCTTGCCTTTTTGAATCAAACTTTTGTTTTTATAGTCATCAAATTGGCACTTGTAAAGACTAATTCTTCATCCGAGTGAGTATAACTTACGTTATTTATTGGTCAGTTTAAGAATTAGTTTCTGTTATTAGTTGAACCATAGCTGGTGCTTTGGAGTTTAGTTTTAATTTTTTGCTAGGGACTTACAGTTTGAACACAGGCCAAGAGTTAAGAAAGCCCCAGGGTAAAGCTGCGGTGCACCACACCTGTTTGCAAGAGGGAAAATTGTCCCGCGAGAGCACTTTATTTGATGTTCAGTATTAACATACGCACAGCTTAAAGGTGCAGAATTTGTTTTAGTTTTGCTTTTTTATGTCCTGTTATTTTGTTAATTGTTATGTTTGTTAATCTGGAGGTTTTTATGTCGGGGTTCTTACTATTCCCTTCTTTTGCGGTAGTACTGGTTTTGAATTCGTAACTGGACATGCTTTTTATTAAAATAAAATAATTTAGTATGTACTTTTAATCGTTTCTTGAATATTGGGTGCACATAATTAAAAAAAATACATTAAGTGGTTTATCGTCATCTTTTCTTTGTCAATTTATGTATTATGTCTTTACAGCTCTCTAGCCTGTTTTTTTGATTATCCCTTTTTACCTAGGTCAACCTTTTGTTACCTTTTAAATTTGGTGTAAAACTGTGAAGATGGAGATCTTTAGTCACAAGGTCCTACTTGGTTTTCCCACCTACGATAAATTTCTTATTTCATCAAAATGCGATTATTTTAACCCTAGTAATTTGGTTAGGCAAATCCCTAATGTACATTGCACTTTCGTTTTTTAGGATTAAAACTTTGTTTGTTTTAAATACTTATCTTCACAAATAATACCTTGAGTGATCTTGCTGCTCTAAATTAAAATTCATATAAGTGTCAGCCCTGGTTTAGGTGGAAATGAATCTCTTTCGTAATATATTGCTAATTTTTACTGTATATGTGTAATCATACTTGCTAAGTGAGGGTTGCTAACCATGTAACTCTAAGATGTCAGAAATGCCTACTTTCTTATTAGGCTTTTTTTCTTTTATCTGTATCTGCTGTTTGCATTCATTAAATGTACATATGATTTTTGTCTTAAGCCCCTTTAAAGCTTGGGCATGGCAAACTTCAAATCAGGACTGACCAAGGGGTTTTCTTAGCTTGTAGTTCCCTTTTTGCCGTCTTAGCATTCTCGTCCGGGCCTTCTATTTTAGTGCTTCATTATTTTCGATTCTATGAAACGCAAGATTTCTTTATTCTCGGTAGCCATAGACAGAATAGGTTAAAATTACATTGTAAAGAAAATATTTCTTGCCCTCAAGTTTATAGAAATTTCTTAACGATTGCCGTCCAGATTCTGCACAACTTTTCTTTGCGTTTTGTTGTTCTTATTTTGAAAGTAAGTCCGCCAGAACCGCAAATCACTTATCTGCTCCTAGGTTGGAAATTTTTTTTTCAATAGAGGTGATTGTTGGAACAAATTCCGTTTATTTCCTTCCCAATTTTTTTTCCTTCTTACGATCAATGTATTAACATTTTCCTTTTATAAAACAAAATAAAGTTAATTATTTAAAAACATGGCAGGAATTGAAGTTGAAGAGATGATGTTTTTGATCTGGAGAAACATGGTGAAATGACTCTTACACAGGGATCGTCAGGCCTATGGGGGCATGAATTAACAACTAGGAGATTTACAGACTTAGGCCTAGAACCCCATATAGCCCTGGTGATTTTGAATTAGACAAAATGCTCATTGTTTTGAAAAACGATCAAGGACATACGTTTCGCTTACAGATAAACAGACCACAAAGTTTGTGCATAATACAATTAAAGAAGCTTTAAGTGGGGATCGAATCGTCCCTTGGCATGTTAGCAAATTAAGGGAGGGCTGTTTCTAAACTTAACAAAACAAAAACTCCCGGACAGATAACCAAATGCAAAATGAACTTAAGAATAACAATCATGGTCAAGATTATAAATGCAATAGAAGCAGAAACAGTTCAGAGTAAACAGCATTAAAAACAATACAGCACCGCACACCTTAAGGAATTTTAGCCCTTGATCGTACTTTAAGAACCTCGAGGAATTATCAAACCATTTAGAAACGGTGACTAGATGAGCATTAAAAGAGAAAAAAAAAACTCGTTGAGGCTGATACGCCACTTGGGCTGATATTAAAGAAAGAATACAAGACAAAAGATCTTAACAGAAGGATTACAAGATAAATGTTGTCTACTAATCGAGAACAATTACGGAACTCAGGGAGAGAATAAGAGAAACTATCCAAAGAATTTTTAGAAGACCAACGCTAGCAGACGAATACGAACTCTGTTTAGGAGAGGGTCACATTAGCAGGTTTATAGCCTTAGAATGCATAAGTACATGGTGATGGCATTACAGGTGGTGGTTAGGCAGTGCCTCCTGCCATGGCCCTCCCTGATAAATCATGGGTAAGAAAACAGCGTGATCATCATTGGGGTTTATTAAAAATTTCCGCTTAAAACTATTGCGCTTACCAGGGTTATGGGGTTGTTTAGCTGCTTTTCTACTACAAGTTTTTGTTATGGGTTGACCGAGATTACATTTATTTCTTAATAGTTGGGTTTAATTTTTAGTATGAAAGACCATTATCCTGGCGTATAAAAAGTGCTGTTTTCTATCATGGTATGAACCGAAAGTCCCTTCATTGGCCTTAGGCTTGGGCCTTGGGGATTGGATGACTTATTCTTGGGGGTCGACTTGTTTCTCGCTTGCAATATTACTGGCTCAGAATTTTTGTTTTTCCCATTCTGTCGATGCTCACGGTTACATTATTGATTTATTATTGTTGATCTGAGTAGGTTCAAGCAGATAACCCGGTTTGCAAAATGCCACTTTCGATCTTGCCGTATGTAAAACATTTGGTTTATCTTTTATTTTAGAAAACTTTTCGAAATTAGGCGTCTTAAATCTTGCTTAAGTATTTTTTTGTAAATCGTAAGTCTTTGCTCCATTCGTCTGTGCTTGCGACCTGTAACCCAACGAAGTACGAACAGAGTGTTTATTCGTTCTATTCCTGTTTAGTTAGGCCCTTAGAAGTGAATAATGTTGTCCATGTGTTTCATGCTCTGTTTGCCGTTGTGAACAGCTGTGCCTGAAGGAAAGTTGTAAGGAGGGTTCCGTTGTTTTAACTTTGTGCACCCAAAAATAAGGGTGCCCTTATTAAGATCCAACTTTGTCTAAGTCTTTCTTGCTTAATTTGAATTCGTTACAGATCCTTTCAAAAACTTGTTATTTGTTGCTAAATGGATTAAGTTGGTTTCTTTTTGCAAGTTATTCAGTCAAAATAAAAGGAAAAAAATGAATTTTACAGCTCTACCAAGGATCTAGGATGTTTTTGATATAAACTACTCCACAACCCAGTTTGATGCACAAAAACGGAAATTTAAGGTTTGAAAGCTCGGATGACTGAACCACACTTTCGGGATGGGGTTTTTTATGGGGGTTAAGATAGCTCTTCAATTAGTACTTACCTTTCTTTGAAAGGCGATAGACTGTACACAAAATGCAGGTTCAGTTGTTATTTTTATGATTGTAGTGCGGCCAACTAGATTTGCGCCAGTATATTTGAAGCAACTATTTTATTTTGTTAAAATGTTTGTAACATTAACCAGTCTTCTTTGTGAGACTTTATTGATAACGATTGCGGAACCAGAAGGTAGCCCCTGAAATTTTTTAAAGTCTATTTTTTAAGAATCCAAGGAAAATAGATTAAAAATTATATTGAAAGGGAAAATTAGTTAGCAGTTACAATACCTGATGGTTATTCGGTGTTTTGCTAAAAGAGAAGAGTACTTCCATTACTCTCAAACATTAAAATGCAATTGAACGAATGTTAACATTCAAGCTGAAGAAGAAGAAGTAGGGTTATATTTTGATGAAGCTAACTAAAACTTTTTTTAAAAAATCAACTCAGTATATTTTATTTCACAAAAATATTTAGGGGAAAGTCCCTGATCTTACATTCATTCATTACTCTATGTTCATTTGGATGAGCTGAGCACTTTTTTGAAAATTTATATGGAAGGCTCAACTTTTAAATCTTCCGTATGGAAAGCTGCTATTCGATTATGGAATTCAATTCCTATTTACCGTTAAAATTTTGGGGGGATCATTAAATAAATCTGCAGACAAAGCAGGAAATTTGAATGTGATAACCTAACAATTTTTTTAGAAATAAAATAATTAGTGTTAAAAATGCGTTGGACGGAAGGTATCAAATTTACATTAGCGCCTTCTGTATGTTAATTAGAAATTTAAAAGATCCTTTAGACGTTCGACTTTGAACAGAATGTGAGATAGGCTTTGTGGTTTGTGAGACACTAAAGATGGTTGATTATAACCGTAAAGAGGTTGGGTCAACAATAAGGTTTCTACTAAATCTATGCAATGTGGAAGCAAATATTGTGGCCATAATTTTAAATAGTTCAAAACTGCAAGCCTAAGGGAACCATATTGTACTGGATTAAATTTAATATAGCCATACTTTTTAGCCGTCAAAAAAGTTTCAGAAAAGCATTCAACTCCGGTCCTTTACATGTAAGTCTTATGCCAGAGGACAATAGTCGGAAAGAGATTGAAATAAAGCCGTATGGGAATAAACAGTACATCCTCCACAGAAAAGAATCGGTTTTGAAAGATGCTTCTACAAAGTTACAGTTCATTCCGCAAATGAAATTAGGAGACACGTTCACAATGATATTTGAAATTTCTGTCTTAAAAGATGTGAAGAGGGATGGGGTTGTGGGCGTTAGTGACGTCCTTCTAAAAGGAATTCTAATTAGCTGGCAAAACTTAGACGTTGAAAAACTTAAAGTTACCGTCGTCATTCTTCACAATGGTGAGGATATTAAGGTCATAACAACAAGCAACAAAATCAATATTAGTCTAAATAGAAACAATCTTACAGAACTGAATTGGATTAATCTTACACATTTAGATCTTATAGGATTTTATTATACTGATCAAGTTTTGACAGAGAGTATGATAAATATAATAACTGGATTAAATTAAATTCTGTTATAAAAAACTATGGAGCAGTTAAACTTTATGACAAAAGAGCCTCATTGTTCATTGATTTGTGGGCAGACTGGCTGTGGAAAAACAATATTTGTCCTAGACCTATTACAAACAGTTTATCGCTATAATTTTGATCATATTGTGATTTTCTGTCCAACACTTGAATTTAACAAAGCATATCATGATAGAAGGTTTATATGGACAGAGGATGAGATATATTTAGTTGATCCTAGCAATAAACTGAGTGAGTGTTTAGAATACTTTTATAGAGCGTTTAAAGGAACGCAGACACTATTTATTATAGATGACTGTTCGGCAGAAAGAGACATAGTAAAAAAAAGAAATACTTTATCAAAACTGGCTTTCAGTGGAAGACATGCTGGGATAAGTGTGTGGATTTTATGTCAAAAATATAACTCGGTTTTAAAAGACTTTAGAGAACAGTTAAAGACTGTAGTTTTATTTCACATGAAAGACAGCGACGCATTTGATGCATGTTTGCGCGAAAATAATGTTATTAAAAACAAACAAGAAAAACAAAGGATTGAACAAAAACTACAATCTGAAAAGTTTAGTAAATTAGTATTGAAAACGGATATTCCCACACAGTATGCATGTTTGTAGGGTTTACTAGGAGAGAACAGTAAAATGTTCATCCTA
>JAFLJL010013768.1:20000-22500 GCA_018398815.1 Conus ventricosus | reverse complement strand
TGTTTGTTTTTTGTGTTTGTTCATTTAAACAGATTATTAAACAATTTTAATCATATCTCCCGTATGTCCATGTTTTTTTTTTACCATGTTTAAAAATGTACAATAGGTAATTGGAATGCAAATGACTCGTTCGATTTGGCCAGTCCATAATCACTCCAGACAATGTTGTGTTATATCCACTCGTATGGTCACTCACGGGAGGTCGTTCCTGATGTTATGTCCAGTGCAGTGACAGTATTCCATGGTCAGTCAGACGAGTCAAGGGCCGGTCTGACCACTTCCAACAACACCTATACAAGTTTTGTACTAATAAGCCCAGGCCGTTGAAATTAGCCCGCGGTTAGCTAGCTTTTGAAACATTTCAAAGCCGGTTTCTGACATGTGTGAAACGTTTCTTAATTCATTACATTGTCAGTGACCGGTGTTTATTCTGACTGATTAGTAATCAGTTTGATGCACCAGCGGTCAGCATGAGAAAGATAATTAGATCTAATGTTGTTGTCACACTGTCACTTTTGCATACCCGCATTCATGACAGCATTTACTCCATACGCACACGCAATCTTTCCAATCAACCAAAAGGCGCACTACTGACTGTTTTTTCTTCTCCCCCTCTCCTTCAGGGAAAAACACTTTACTAAATCACATCAACAACTTCTAAACAGATTTTACACATGTATCTCTCTTTACACTGAGAGATAAATTAATCCATTCCAGCTTCTATAAAGCCATGGCCTTCACATTCCATTATCCCAAAAATCCAGACCAGGAGAATACATAACTCCCGTAATCAACGATGCCATACCTGCATCAAGTATGAGACTCCATACTTTCTCCATTCCCTGTCTCTCTCACACATTGTATCACCCCCTTGAATTCTCCCGTCCTGGAGATGCGAGTTCCGACTTCTCTCCCTCGACTTCTTCTGTCCCTTGAGAGAAGATGAGTTTCAACTCCTCTTCCCGGAGTCTTTAATCGCTGGGCTGACTACCGGTGTGTTCCCCACACCGTGGCCATCTTTAACCACCTCACAGGCTGAAAGGTGAAGGGTGAAGGGCGAAGGGTAAAGGGTGAAGGCTGAAACACGAATAAGGTTCGTGTAAGTAACCTGCTTCCCAATTTAACATGAATTCTTTCTTTCTCTTTTCTTTAGGTTCTCCCCCTGTAGCTTTCCCCAACTATCTATGGCTCACCTGGTAATGACTGGTCAGCAGAGAGGACCAACGTCCTGACAGGTTCGGGTCTCTAGGCCATCTGCTGGGCTAAAACTGATTCTTTCCTCCCTCCTCCTAGTGAGTGCATACTCAGTGTTCAAAACACATGACCAGCACCTTACCAGCCCTTGGTAAACTATCTCTCAGTGGTCACTTTCACCCAATGACCACGCTTCTTTCTTTAATGAGTATATCTCACAATTATTTTGGGGACGCCCGCTACACTAGTCAAGCCACATGAATATTCTTCCTTTCTAGTAGTGGCAAGGGGAAATGATTCATATCACTAAACTACATGTGATGGAGCGTCACATGCCTTGATGTGAGGCTACGTCACATGACAGTTGTTGTTGTTTTAAACACGGTCAGATGTATGGCTTTTTCTCATTTGTAGGCTGCGAGGGCAGTCATTCTGGCTTGGAGTAGGACTCGATTAAGTTTAAGTTGATATAACTCCCGGGAGTTATTCTAATTAAAGAGTTGAAATGTTACATCATTCGTAGTTATCTCTTTTCGTCGCTGACCTCGCTTGACTTCCCAGTGTCAAAATCACAGTTCTGACAAGAAACGAAACAAGCAAACAACAACTGTTTTAAAATTCAAATTCGCAATTCTTTAAAGAATCGAGAAGTGACTTCTCTTGTGGTTTCCTCCACTTTGAAGAATATACGAAGCTATTAATTTCGATGTACGAAGCTTAACTTTGATATACTAGACTTGACTTTTGAATTATTATCGAAATTATCAGATGTGAGGTACTGGCATTTTTTGTATGGATCTGAATTTAATATTGCGAGAATATACATCAAGCTTACAACCATGCAGATCGACAGGGGAGGTACCTATAGGTCTATTCCCTTTAGGTCTATTCCCTTTAGGTCTATTCCTTCAAGGTCTATTCCCTTTAAGTCTATTCCAACCCTAACCCTAACCCTAACCCTAACCCTTTAAGTCTATTCCAACCCTAACCCTAACCCTAACCCTAACCCTAACCCTTTAAGTCTATTCCAACCCTAACCCTAACCCTAACCCTAACCCTAACCCTAACCCTAACCCTAACCCTAACCCTAACCCTAACCTTGTTCCTAACCCTAACCCTAACCCTAACCCTAACCTTGTTCCTAGAAGGAATAGACTTAAAGGGAATAGACCTTGAAGGAATAGACCTAAAGGGAATAGACCTAAAGGGAATAGACCTAAAGGGAATAGACCTAAAGGGCCGCCCCCGATCGACATGGGATGGTCAAATTCAATGGAAACAGTGTACTTAATGGAGAGAAAAAAAT
>JAFLJL010013768.1:0-15000 GCA_018398815.1 Conus ventricosus | reverse complement strand
AGGCGAGGATTGGCTGTACCGCGTCTGGCCAGGGTCAGAGAGCTTGGAGATACTTGATTTTCCAAGAGTCTGTAGGCAACCCTATTGTCTATCGTCATTTGTTAAACAGAGATTATTTTCCGTGAGAATCTCCAAATGAAACGCAAGTTTTGTGAACATCAGTGGTTTGAGCGTTAGTCTTTCAGAGGAGATGACAAGCCTCTGGCGCACGTAAAAGATCTTACGACAATGGAACTGTCCCCGGTAATACTATGTAACATGAAACTTGAAATTTTCACAAACAAAAAAAAAGAAAAAAGAAAAAAGAAACCACACACACACACACACACACACACACACACCACACACACACACACACACACACACACACATATGTATATATATACAACACCAAGCTGCTCTGTAAGTTGCTGGAATGGTGCTCGGTACTTATCCTTGGAATTTATTAGTTCATTGTATATATAATATATATATAGAGAGAGGAGAGAGAGAGAGAGAGAGAGAGAGAGGAGAGAGAGAGAGAGGAGAGAGAGAGAGATTCAAAACATGCTTGTGCTTGCTGTAGAAAAAAAATAAATGAAAAAATGTCAAACGATACTACTTACACTATTCAACTCACCACCAGATAAGGGTGGACACGATTTATACCCATCGTCCCAACTTACACCCTTTTACGGTAATCAAACACTATTTAGAAGGGGAAAAAAAAACGGGGGGGGGGGGGGGGGGGGGGGTAAAAAAAAAAACTTGAAACTATACACCAGTGTAGTGCTCAGAGCAAACGTTAAAAAAAAAAACTGTACTCGATAGAAAGAAAGCAATTAATTTTTAAAGAACCGAAAGATGAGACCACTATTCTCCACAAGTATCGGGTGTCTTACGGCACAAGGTGAACGTAAACTGGTACTATCTCTCTCTCTCTCTCTCTCTCTCTCTCTCTCTCTCTCTCTCTCTCTCTCTCTCTCTCTCTCTCTCTCTCTCTCACACACACACACACACACACACACGCGCGCGCGCGCGCGCACACGCACGCACGCACACACACACACGCACGCACGCACGCACGCACGCACGCACGCACGCACGCACGCACACACACACACACACACACACACACACACACACACACACATTCACAAACACGTAGTGTGAAGAAATGGTAGACTGGTTTTAATTGTGCTCAAGAGTTTATAGCTTTGTAACCTGACTCTGTAACCTGACTCTTACTTTTTCTCCTTCTTTACAATGACTAGATCCCCCCACCCCCTCCCTCCCCTTCCCTCCAGTGTTCTGCGGCTGTTCAAAGCCGCCATCGTTTAAATGAACAGGGGAGGAAACTGGGTGGCGCCATACTCTGGCTGGCCGTTTTACCTTGTGAGGACACCCGGAATGGGAGAAAGGGTCCACGGCAAAAAGGGGAATAATTCCAGACAACATTCACTGTGATCGGTAGATATAAGCTAGTCCGGATTCAGAGCAGAAAAAAACGGCACTGTGATAACGACTACACGCGTTCTTTCTGGGAAGAACTGCCTGAGGTTGATACAGAGAAATCTGCAGCATGAGAAAGGCAATGCAACGCAATACAATATCTCGATACAAATGCACCATGAAACAATACAATGCTATACTGCGCGATTTCAAGGATTCTCCCGTCGTATCCGACGGAGGAGTAGGCAGGCAGGTCATCTGCTGACGTGGGTCCTCATGTGGGAATGAAGACCAGTTCCTGAGGCACAAGGTCGTCCACAGGCGCTGCATGGAATGGAATCATACACAAGAAACATGCAATAAAAACACAAAACCGTGCTATACAATACAATGTCGTTCGGTTCAGTTCAATGCAATACGATGCAGTTCAGCTGAATTCAGTACAATGCAGTTCAGTTCGGCACATTAACGTTCAGTTTGATACAATTCAATACATTATACCTATAAGGGCGTGACTGATAGAAAAGAATACGCAGTCAAGTTGTTAACAACATTCTGCTGTGGAGGTGACGGTCGTGGATAATACGCAGTCAAGTTGTTAACAACATTCTGCTGTGGAGGTGACGGTCGTGGATTCGGGTCGGCCTTTCAAGGCTTGGAAACCTTCACTGTCGGGATGTTCACGGGCCTGAAAACCCTCCCTGTCCACCCAGCAGGAAATGGGAGCCTGACTCAGATGAGGGAATGTAGAAGCGGCGGAAGGAGAGGGACGGGTCCTGCATTCCGTAACACACTGAGCCTCTAACAGTCCACAGCACTGTCCTTCAACCTGCTGGACTTCATCCATTTTTTAACCTTACCTTGTGCCAGTGGGCGGCGACAGTGCCACCCACAGACTGAAGAAGAGGGAGAAGAAAGAATAGACAGAAATAACAGGGGAAGAAAAATACAGAAAATTAAAATGAAAAAAAAAGACCTGGACACTCTATCAGATTATTCATGTATTCAAAAGTAGCAAAACAAGAGCAGACAAACAATTTCTCTTACATTATGAAAACGACTAAGCAAAAGCATCAACAAAGTAGGTTGGGGGGGGGGGGAGGGAGAGTGGGGGGCCGTAGGAGGAGGAGGGAAAGGGAGTGATATGTAAGTGTGTACTTGTTCGTAGTTAACTCCTCTGTAACAGCATCATGGGCGTCATCGGATTCTATTTTGAGAACCTGAACATTTGTTTCAGCAGTCTTGAATCGACTTTCGTCCTCTTGGTGAAACTAGTCAGCAGAACCCAGCCTTGTTGTGTTAGTCTGTCTGTCTGTCTGTCTGTCTGTCTCTCTCTCTCTCTCTCTCTCTCTCTCTCTCTCTCTCTCTCTCTCTCTCTCTCTCTCTCTCTCTCTCTCTCTTTCTCCCTCCTCTCTCTCTCTCTCTCTCTCTCTCTCTCTCTCTGTTTATCTGTCTGACTATCTACTTATCTGTCTGCCTAATTATTTATCTTTCTATCTATTGATCTATCTGTCTATCTATCAATCTGTCTGTCTTTCCATCCATCCATCCATCCATCCATCTATCCCTCCATCCATCCATCCATTCATCCATCTCACTCCCCCCCCCCTCTCTCTCTCTCTCTCTCTCTCTCTCTCTCTCTCTCTGTTTATCTGTCTGTGTATCTATCTGTCTGTCTGTCTGTCTGACTGTCTATCTTTCTATCTATCGAGCTATCTGTCTGTCTGTCTATCTTTCTGTCTCTCTGTCTGTGTCCCTCTCCCTCCCCCCCCCCCCTCTCTCTCTCTCTCTCTCTCTCTCTGTCTTTCTGTCAGTCTGTCTGTCTATTTATCTAACTTCCTATCTATCGATATATCTGTCTGTCTATCTGTCTGCCTGTCTTTCCATCCACCTATCTATCTATCTGTCTGTCTGTCTATTTATCTATCAACCCATACATAGACAGACAGATAGGCAGGTAGATAGATAATAGACAGACAGTCAGATAGATAGATAGATAGATAGATAGATAGATAGATAGATAGATAGATAGATAGATAGATAGATAGATAGATAGATAGATAGACACACAGACAGATAGACAGATCCGGTGGTAGACTGCATCTCTTAAGAGCTCCCAAACAGAAGGTGTTCTGCACAATTCTAAGCCGCTGTCAGCATTGACCGTGACAGACGATGCCTTGGTCAGCAAACAACCGGGCTGACCACTCTGCCTGTTGACAACTTCGGACCTTTGTGTCCTTCAAAGGACCCCCATGCACAGGTCTACGGTTTTCCCACTGCATGTATCATTCTTTATATAATTATCAATTAATTTGACCCATCTTATTTCCTTTCAGCACTTTCTTCTGACCTTACTTTTTCCCACTGCATGTATCATTCTTTATATAATGATCAATAATTTGACCCATCTTATTTCCTTTCAGCACTTTCTTCTGACCTTACTTTTTCCCACTGCATGTATCATTCTTTATATGATGATCAATAATTTGACCATCTTATTTCCTTTCAGCACTTTCTTCTGACCTTACTTTTTCCCACTGCATGTATCATTCTTTATATAATGATCAATAATTTGACCCATCTTATTTCCTTTCAGCACTTTCTTCTGACCTTACTTTTTCCCACTGCATGTATCATTCTTTATATAATGATCAATAATTTGACCCATCTTATTTCCTTTCAGCACTTTCTTCTGACCTTACTTTTTCCCCCTTTACTGGCTGCTTCGGAGTGCCGTCGGATTCTGTTTTTGAACCCTCGGTGGTGAGAGTACTGCAGAGTTATTGGTGGTGTATTTCCTTCTGATGCCAAGGCAGGGGCGCCGACACAATCAGCCGTGTTCCACTGATGAGTCCAAGTCAGCGGACGAAAGGCCCCGTGTTCTGGGCTCCACACCATGTAAAGCAAACTGTAGTAAAGACCGGGGACGGTAGAATATGAGAATAAAAACAAGTCTTTTCATGTCGTCAGACTATATATTTTTCACGTATTTTCGCCGATATAGACAGCTGTTTCAGAACAGGGTTCAACGATCAAAGCTTCACATCAAGTTAAATGGTGTGTGACATAGAGTGAATTTTCAGTCAGGTAAAACCGGGTGAAATCACGTAAAGCTAGCTGGTATCCCAGAGATTGCGGTTCGTATCCCTGTTGGACTCAATGATGTGTTGTTGGGAAAGACACTTTACTGTCGGTACCTTACTCCACCCAGGTGTAAATGGGTGCCTGACTTGGGTTGGGGGCAGGTGGAGGTGGTGGAGGGAGAGGGATGGGCTCCATCTCCCGATACTGTGCCCTTGACTCCGTGAATTATCAGTCCACTGCCCCTGCCGCCGGAATTGCCTGTGGGGCCTCTAGCCTTTATTTTTGGCTTTAAAGCTGAGCATGAAAGTGTTGGCATGAGTGGGTAAAGAGGCTGACAACAGTCAATAGAACTGCTTAGATTGTTCCAGTCCACCAGTTATGGTATGTACTTCTTCTTCTTTCTTTCTTATTTTCACTATTTTCTTCTTTTTTTCCCCCACTGTAGGCTACTGTCATTGTGTTTTTATGTGAACTGAGTCATTGTTAGCTTCCAATTTATTCACGTACAGAGTTGCTTACTCCTGATGTCCTTATCTTTGCTGTACTTTCTTTCGGTCTATGTTGGAAGCCCCGCACACGCACTTCCACTTTTCTTTTTGTCTCTTCTGCTTATCAGTCACCATGGTAATATTTTACTATGGTCTAGTTCTGTTCAGATATGATTTGACGTTTTTCCTTGGAGTGTGTACATAGATTTATGAATGCATCCACCTGAATGATCATTCGTTATGTACTTGTAGTTCGGTCACCTGATGATGTTATACTAAATGGGAAGCCCAGCCAGCCTATATGAGTTGTTCTCTTCCCCTTTGTATATACATATTGGGGCTCCGAATGCGCTTGTCGGTTTCCCTCCAATTATTTCAGTTTTTGTACTCTTTTTGTGTTGTTTGTTGTATCCCCTCAGTATTCTTCTCCCAAGGTATTTCGACCTATCATAACTGTCTAAACAAGAGAGAAAACGTCCACCTTATATTAACAATCCCGGCTAAAATCATGTTAGAAAAACTACACCTAGAAGCAATTCGTATAACCATTGGCGGAGTTACGGGAACAAGTCATCAGAAATTATACGAAGAGCTCACTCCATGCCATGAGATTTTTTCCTTGCTAAACCCTGAAAACCCGGGGTTTGTATAGGGTAGGACAAAAATTCTCATAATTATAAATGAGCAGACAGACACTTGAAATTTAGTGAGTGCATGCAATGCGTATGAGTGTATATTTGAATATTTGAACAAAAAAAATCTCGGTTCTAGAGTTTCGTACCCGATACGGCACTCGGATGGCGCGAATTTTCAAAATCCGAATCCGCATATGCGGACATTGGCATCATACGCTTCGTCGTACGATGTCCGCATCTGCGGACAAAAGAAGCGAGGTTTTTTTGTTGTTGTTTTTTAATGGCGTCTGTCCAAACTATTTAGCTGATCTTCACCCTTCTCTAGTCTCTGACCAAAATCGTTACCATAGGCGTCGGCCACTAAAAAGAATAGTGCCACGATTTAGAACTGAATTACACAAAAAATCATTTTTACCTAGTACAGTCATCTTGTGGAACAACCTTCCAGACGACAAACTCTGTCAGCCAATTTAAACGTTTTCTAACTACTTCCGATACCCCTGTTCCCTTCTATTATTATACTGGATCGGGGCAGGATCAAATAAACCATTGTAGATTATGCTTAGGAATGAGTAACATTAATCAAGACTTACACAATAGACATTTACTAGCTGATCCAAAATGGACGTGCGGCCATCGCGCAGAGAAAACGCAGAGTACTACCTGTTAGATTGTACAAACTACATACAGATAAGAATGAATACGATATTCACTCTCAGTCCTGACTGTATTGATGATACTCACACACTTCTTTTGGTGACCAAACATTAACCAGGGAAGGAAACGAAAGAATTTTCAAAACTGTGCACCAGTTTATCGCCCAAAGTAAACGTCTTTAATATTATAGCGAATTACTTTTCTTCCTCATCCTTCTGTTCTTCTTCAGGTACTTCCTGATCTTGTTCATCTTCTTATGCTTGTTCATCTTCTTGTTTCTCTTCTTCGTTTTCTTCTTCTTGTCGTTGCTGTCAGGTTGGCCCTCGGATGGCTGTGTATGGTTGTTTAGTACTCCCTCAGATTTTGTCTTTGCATTAGACCCACTGCGACACGGGGCTCTTTGGTGTTTGGGGAGACGGGACGCACCTCTCTCCTCTCTCTCTCTCTCTCTCTCTCTCTCTCTCTCTCTGTTCAAATTTGTGTATGTCCGGTGCATGGGGAATCATGATATTTGTTGTGTAGATTGCCTGGTTGCATCGCTGTTAGATTCTTCTGATCTGTTCTATCTTCTTTCCTGTGTTTTAATTTAATCTAAGATTTTCTACAAGGTTTCACTTATAATATTTAGCATTTTTCTTTCTCCCTTACGTATCAGTATTGATTATACAATCCGCCAATGTGTTTATTGTTGTTAAAGTTTCCGTCACTGAGCACATCATAACCATTTGCTTGTTGTTGCTTCAGTTCAATAGTTTGTTTATGTACACATCTGTTCAATAAAGAAATGCTTGGGGGGGGGGGGGGATCAGGTAAAGCTGACAAGTGTTGCGTACAAGATAGAATACACTCATCCATGGTATACACTTACGCACGCACGCACCACACACACACACACACACACACACACACACACACACACACACACACACACACACACACATTCATAGAGACAGACTGACAGACAGACAGACAGACCTACAGGCATGTAGACAGGCAGAAATACCAACAGACAGGCAGAGAAAAAAAAACATAGGGTCATCATCAAATATACTGAGCGGGAAAAGCTAGGTAAAAAAGACAGGGTAGGAGAGGGGAAGTGCAGGGAAGATGGTAGTGGGAGAGGGGGGGGGGGGGGGGGGGGGGAGAATGTGAGGACTAGATGAGAGACCATAGAAGAGCAGCATTTTAACATGTCGTTATAAATACGTATAAACCTCCACAACTGCTTCTGAGTATCAGTCTTTAAATGTGTGTGTGTGTGTGTGTGTGTGTGTGTGTGTGTGTGTGTGTGTGTGTGAACTCTGTCTCGCACCCAACGGTTGACCTGGTTTTACCTGACTGAAAAATCACCCTATTTGATCTGCCATTTTACTTGATGGGAAGCTTTTGTCGTTGTACCTCACTTGAAGAAGCTGAGTATTAGCGAAAATTCATTTTAAAACACACACACACACACACACACACACACACACATTCAAGCCTGAAGACATGAAAAAGACTTGTTGTATGAAGACTTAAAGCAAGAATAAATACCATGTAATGCAATACGAGAAAAAAAGGCCAGATAAAACGAAACAATACATCACGAGACATAGGACACAGCCATAAGGATGTGTGCTTAATGGGCCGTGACGGCGCCATGAAAAACGAACGAAAGACGGGAGAATAGCATTGCAGGGGTGGATGTAATCGACCTGGGTTTTTTTTTTGTTTTTTATTGGGGGGTTTTCTGCTCCATTAACAATCGCCAACCTCACCTGCTGGTGTTCATGACAATGTCTCTTTATTCTTCCACACAGTTTTCCGGATTACTCCCTCCGATAACCACAGTTTGGATTCAGGACTGGCCACAATTGAAGCCCCCTAACTTCCCCCATCTCCATGCCGACCCTGTTTGTTGTTGTTGTTGTTGTTGTTGTTGTTGACAATGTGGTGTATACCTTGGAAGCAGCTCAAAATGGAATTCAATCAAGCTGACAAGAGGGGGGGGGGGGGGGGGAGTCATCAGCTTTTTCGCACTGTCAGTGTTAGTACTTCCAGAATTCATTGTGTTTTCGGCTTTCTAGCAACAACAACAAAGAAAAAGAAAAAAATAAGAAAGGAAAAAAAAAAACCGTCAAGCTTGCTCGGCATGCAAAGGGCTCCAAATTTCCAACAGAACATGTGGACAGGAAGACTACAGCAGCTTTCTTGTCTTTGTGTGTTGGAGCATTCAGGAACAGGGGGAGACGTGTTCTCTCGGATGGAAATAATCATGTGGATGAAGCAAGGCAACTTTGCATGGAAGGGCTGCGTAGATTTTAATCTTAACAGCCTCGGGGGGGAGGCGGGGAGGGGGGGGGGGGAGGAGGCGTGAATGTCAGCGCCAGGTCTTGCCCCGTCTTCCCAGACAACAGGAGGGAAGACATGTTGGTGCCTGAATCCCCCACCCCCACCCCCCACCCCTCTCCCCGACACTGGTGATCTGCTCGACCCGGGGGCTGGGGTTAAGGCATTGTTCTTCTAATCCCAGGGAGCTGGGATCATAAATCACAACGTACAGAGCTCTGACTGAGGAACGGCGGCTTTGGGTAGGTGGGGTGGAGTCGTCAAGTTCATCAGGGACTGGCGTTGTGTTCAGTTTTCGGGAAGGTTCTTATTGGCGTTGGGGGATGGGGGTGGGGGACCGGTGGTGAGGGGAGAGGGGCGGGGGAAAGGTGGAGTGATTTTGTGGAAAAGGGTAGGTGGGAAGATGTGTGTGTGTGTGTGTGTGTGGTGTGTATGAACCTTTTGTTACCTTCTCTCTTTCCCACTACTACCGCACCCACTCCCTTCTCCCTTTCCTTTGACAACACTGTTGTTTATGTGAGCGATGACGAGGTGTGGCATCTGTTTAAAAACACACACACAAGCACGCACGCACACACACACACACAAACACACACGCGCGCGCGCGATGGACTGAAACTTGAGCCGCACGGTTAGCACCTTCCCCCCTTCCCCGCTTCCACCGACACCCATGTCCGCCTCTTTCCCCCCCCCCCCCTCCCCCCCCCCCTCCTAGCGCTCCACGGGTCAATGATCAGCCCATAAGGATAACTAACTCCCAGAGCTTACCTCTCGCTGACTTTTGTAAAGAAACGTTTACCGCTTTGTGAGTTTGTGATCTGTTCAAGGCCGGCGGTAGTCGGTTTGACGCCCTCAAGTTCTGACTTGACCTATATCTCTGCAGGTGTGAGTTGAACAGGAAGACGGAGGCATCAGGTGTGTGAATGGGTACTTGGAGCCCTGTTTCTCCCCCCCCCCCCCCCCCCCCCCCCACAACACCACCCCACCCACCCCCACCCACTCCGACCATCATTAAACACGCAGCCCTACCCAGCTCACTCCAGTGTAGAACGAAATCGGGGTGGGGTCGTGATCTGGTTGTTGTTCTTCAATTTAACGTCTTTTCACTAGATGTGATATTAGACAAGGTGTGTGTGTTTGAGTGTGTGTGTGTTGTGTGTGTGTGTGTTGTGTGTGTGTGTGTTGTGTGTGTGTGTGGTGTGTTTGAGTGTGTGCGTGCAGCGTGCGTACGTGTGTGCGTGCAGCGTGCGTACGTGAGTGCGCGCCCGCGTGCGTGCGTGTGCGTGTGTGGGTGTATGTGTGATGAGGAGAAACTCTAAGGAAGAATTAAACTGTAAAAAAAAAAAAAAAGACATCAAAAGTAAAAACATACACTGAACAAAATAAGATTCAAGAAACACAATTACAGATTGAGGCCAACTGGGCTTAACATTATGAATTCGTACAAAATTTTAAGAGAGATATTCGGTAGCCTGGAATATTCACTTTTGAAGCATCCTTTTCTAAATTCTGACAAATCCACCTCACTGGAATCAAAGTAGGGGCAAAAGTATAGAACGGGTGGTGTTGTACAATTATCCAAGGGCGCCGCAAGCACATCGAATATTCTTGACATATTTGTTCTGAATGCATTATTTTTTAACCGAAATAATAAGGTAGACAAGTTGGTTACTGTGTCTTGGATATAATCCTATGTTTGTATACAGTTTACTGGGTTTACTGAGGAACCCTTTTTAAAAAGATACTTGCTCGAGCTCGTACAACAAAGTATAGAAGTGTCCGTTTGTGTATTCGTTGAGAGCACTTTCTTTGTAGTAATTCCTCAAATTTTTCAAAAGAGCCTTTGTAAAAGAATCTCCTTCATGTAAGCTCAAGGGAATATGAAGAGTAGCCGTATTGTCAGAATTGTTTGCACCTGCTCGAGCAATCCTGTACACCCACTCATTTCCGGATATGAAGCAATGAGAAGGAACCCAACAAAAATTAACTATTATACCTCTTGATATAAGGTTGTGAATAAGTTTTAAATTTCTGATATGATTTCAGCACGTTTTTGAATTTTGGAGATTCTAAAGCTTGAAGAACTGACGTAGAATCTACTCAGAAGAGAATAACCATAACAGTCCCATGATAAAATCATTATGTACATTCTACGGCCATTATAATGGCTATAAGTTCGGCTGTAAAAAATAGACAGCTTTGCCCCAAATGAAAGACTTCCTCAATTTTTAAAAATGGAATGACAAAGCCACAACACATTATTGTTTAATAAGACCCATCGATATAGACTTTTACGAAGATACGAACCAATCACGGATATGTGATTTTGCTTCGCAAGCTAGAATATTAATGTTATCATGTTTTGATAAAGAAGTATAGTTAAATCAAATTTTGGTTTGAAGAGCTCCCAGTTGGACGGACTACGGGAAAAATCGCAAACAGCAAGCTTTTTATGATTGGATACCCCTGAATTTTGTTCAACAAGTGAGAAGAATATGTGAGTATCGTTTTTAGTGCTCGAATGTTTTTAGCACGTTTAGGAAAAGTCTACATCAGACTCATATCCAGTTTCCGTTTGGTTAGCACTTTGAATAGTTGAGGCAGCGAAGAATGTACTTAGCGCAGGCTATTCACGATGGTCATCCAAAGGTAAGACACCAGCGTCATGGTAATTTCCTAAAGCTGAAGCATGACATGAACAACCAAGGGCTAATCTGAATGCCTAAGAGTCCTATACATGAAGCTTTTTTATAAGACAACTTAGACACTAAAAAAAGACCTCTTGTGCATATGACCAATTTGGTTCTAACTAAAGCCGAAGAAAGATGTATAAAACTTTTTGTTTCCTGGCCCAACTTTGTTTGCTTATAACTTGAGCAGATTAAGAGAGTTTTCTCGCTTGATTTATTATGTGTCCAAGTGAAAATTCCAAGAAATTTGACATGAGATACACACCAAGGAATTAATTCTCAGAAGTGTAGCTCAATGTGGGATTTTAATGTACATTGAATTTAGGAGTATTGTGAGCCGACCCACCTGCATCCATATAACATTATACGGGAATGCTTTCCAGCCTACAGACATAAGCCATTATTCCACATAAGTTCGCAATGTTGTCTAACTCTTTTTTGATATATCTTCTAATTTAATAACAGATCTTTTTGTGTGTTCTTTTTTCAATGTGGCGTTCAACCATAATCAATGTTACCGCATATTGAATCAAGTTAAAGTTTGTTTTCAATGTATATAGGTAAATCAGTTATTACAATAGATCTAGTTGCAAAGCGAGAACACTGCAGGCGGAATTCTAAAAACAAAGCTTAAATAAATGTTACGAACCGCCCAGAGAACGTGGGACAAACGAGTCACAAGACAAAAACACAACGCGTTTCGACCTCTTAGTCTTCGTCAGTGTGATTTATAAACGAATAAAACAACGAAAATTTTCACTTAGCTTTGATCGCGTCAGATCGCTTAGGGTTCAGCGCAAGGAGACGGCGTTGAATGAGAACGAGCTGTTGGAAGGGAATAGTGGTGAGTCAAAGTCGTAATGAATGATAAGTATATTAACTGATAGGAATACTATAATGGCAAAATGCTGTGGTTGACGGTGGGGGGGGGGGGGGGGGGGAAGACAGGATCAATCTTGGTGTCAATAAGTATGGGTATGGAGAAAAGTAGAGTGGGGCGGCTAAGATTCTTAAGCACAGGTTGCCATGTCAACAGTCCCAGAGCGAAGGCGTAATTGTGATGTCAATGATAGTGGTAATATCAATACTAGCAATAGAATACTGAATGATACTGCTAACAACGATTGTGAGGTTAAGGTAACAAAAGCATGATACAGAAACTATTTAGAAATGCATTTTTATAATACTCAAATAAATAAAATAACTAAATAAATACAGAAACATTAAAATAAATAAATAAATAAATAATTTTTAAAAAAATTAAAAAATAAAATACTATAAAATAAAATAAAAAATAAAATAATAATGATAATAAATTGCATAAATAGATAGCTATAATTTAGTGTGAGTGAATAGTTGGAGATAAGGTAGTATGTGATTGTGTATGTTGGGGAGGATATTGTGGCTGAGATTGAAGTGGGGTGGGTTGGTACATTTTACTTTAAGGTTTGATGCGATGAGGGTGGAGGGAAGACGGGGATGGTTTACTACTAACTGGGGAGGGGGAGGGAAACAACAAATTCACATCTATACGACAAAATCTCTCTCTCACTCTCTCTCTCTCTTCTCTCTCTCTCTCTCATCTCTCTCCTCTCTCTCTCTCTCTCTCCCCCCCCCCCCCCCCCCCCCCCCACACACACACACACACCTTCACGACCAACATAAAGGAGCTCGCATTCTATTCATTATGTTTGTGTATGTGAGGTGTGTCTGTGAGTGTGAGTTGTGTGTGTGTGTGTGAGTGTGTGTGTGGGGATCCAGGTGTACTATCAGCCTTATTCATTGTTACCCCCCACAACATTGTGTATTCCCCCCAACCCAACCATTGTCAGCTTGCGGTAAGGATCAATGTAGGTGAACATCTCGCACACTTGAGGACCGCGCATCTCTGAACACCTGCCCGACATCCGCCACCACGGGCCCAAACACTCCGCTCTACACGTCAACTCATGCCATCACAACATCAACCATGTCAATAGTCTTGGCAATTTGGCAATCTAAGATGAAACTTGGAACGCGTTATGCAGGAATCTCATCTCATTGCCAAACTGGGCACCGTCCACACTCATGGCATCAACGTCCAAAAGTAGTATGTGCCATTCCATCTCTGGCAGCTCCAGCCTGAAATATCCTCCACCTACGCACACCCTACTCTGTTTACCTTCAGACATAGTTTGCAGCTATCATCCCTTCCCTTTTCCCACACTCTCTGAGTCACTTCCATTTGCTACATCAATCGACTTACCCCCCCCCCGCCCCTTGCCCAAAGTAAGTGTTGTGTGTAGGGATGTTGGGGGTATGGGCGGTTGTTGGGGTAAGGTGGGGTAACCAATTGAATAAGGCTGATATTTACACATTGGACACACACACACACACTCACACACACACACACACACACTCACACTCACACACACATACACACACACATAATGAATAGAATGCTAGCCTCCTTTATCGTTGGTTCGTGACGGTGGGGGGGAGGAGAGAGAGAGAAGAGAGGGAGAGAGAGAGAGAGATGAGAGAGAGAGAGATAGAGAGAGAGAGAAGAGAGAGAGAGAGATTTGGTGTAAGGTGTGAATATGTGCCCCTCCCTCTCCCCAGTTAGTACGTAAACCCTCCCCTTCTTCCCTCCACCCTCATAGCATCAACACCTTAAATAAAGTAACATGTACCCAACCCCCACTTCAATCCAGCCCACAATATCCTCGCACAACACTCACACATACTACCTTATCTCCAACTATTTCACTCTCACACAATAACTTAAGCTATCTTATTTATGATTATTATCACTATTATTTTTTTTTTTTTTTTTTTTTTTTTTTTTTTAATTTATTTATTTTTTAAATGTTTCCTTTAATTTATTTATTTTTATTATTATAAAAATATATTTTCTAAATATTGTCTGTATCATGCTTTCGTTACCTTACCCTTCACTAGCCGTTTGTTAGAGCAGTATCATTCAGTAATACGATTGCGAGTATTGATACTACCCACTATCATTGACAATCACCATCGCCTTCGCCTCTGGGACTGTTGCCACGGCAACCCTACTGCTTAAGAATCCTCTAACCCACTCTCCTTTCTCCCATACACATACTTATTGACACCAAGATTGATCTTGTCCTTTTTTCTTTTTTTCTCTTTTTTCCCCAATATTTTGACCATTAATAGTATTCCTATCAGTCTTTCTTTCTTTCTGCGTACGCAGGCTGATAACTCCTGCGGACACTCCCTGTATAGCCAGGCAGTGGAGTTTTGTGTGTATGACCCTTTTTTATCCCGCCATTAAGGCAGCCATACTCCATCTTCGGGGAAGGTGCATGCTATGTGTCACGTGTCATCCATACCAACGGCCAAACTGGCCTTCTCTTCCGAAAGTTGGTGATGGGAATTTTACGTGTGTGCAAGATTTTGTGCGTGCGTTCACACACGGAACCTCGGTTTATAGTCTCATTCGAAGGACTGTGTGGGGAATGGAGTCAGAACCAGTGTTAACTCCGAGGGAAAAAAATCCCCCAATACCGAAATTCGAACCCGCAACCAGGATCACGAGTCCGGCGCTCTACCTAACTGAGCTATTCCGGCCCCCGTATTCCTATCAGTAATATTATTATCATCATTACGACTTTGACTCGCTCACTATTTCCCTTCCAACAGCCTCGTTCTCATTCAACGCCTTCT
>JAFLJL010013767.1:44537-51534 GCA_018398815.1 Conus ventricosus | reverse complement strand
GACGATACTTCGCCGTTGCTAAGGAGAGAAAAAGGGGAGAGGGAGGGCGGAAGGTGAGGGAGGGGTGAGGGAGAAGACCTGAAGGGGACGAAGAAGAAGTGGGGAGGGAGAGGGAGGGGGTAGCGTAGCCGAGGACCGGGGAAGAATGGTTTTAGGGAGGAGGAGAAGGAGGGGGAGGGGGAGGAGGGGGAGGGGAGGAGGGAGGAGGATGGTGGAGGGAGGTGGGGTGGGGTAGAATTTTTGTTATCAGAGAGCGCAGGATGTAACGTCACTGCTACAGACAGGGGAAAAGATTGGTACAGACAGGAGAAAGATGGAACAGACAAGAGAAAGATTGGTACAGGAGAAAGATTAGTACAGACAGGAGAAAGATTGGTGCAGACAGGAGAAAGATTGGTACAGGAGAAAGATTGTACAGACAGGAGAAAGATTGGTACAGACAGGGGAAGATTGGTACAGACAGGGAAAGATTGGTACAGACAGGGAAAAGATTGGTACACACAGGAGAAAGATCGGTACACACAGGAGAAAGATTGGTACAGACAGGGAAAAGATTGGTACACACAGGAGAAAGATTGGTACAGACAGGGAAAAGATTGGTACACACAGGAGAAAGATTGGTACAGGACAGGAAAAGATTGTACACACAGGAGAAAGATTGGTACACACAGGAGAAAGATTGTAAAGACAGGAGAAAGATTGGTACAGACAGGAGAAAGATTGGTACAGACAGGAGAAAGATTGGTAAAGACAGGAGAAAGTTGGTACACACAGGAGAAAGATTGGTAAAGACAGGAGAAAGATTGGTACAGGACAGGAGAAAGATTGGTACAGACAGGAGAAAGATTGGTACAGACAGGAGAAAGATTGGTACAGACAGAAGAGAGAACAAAAGACAAAAGAATAAAGGTAAAGACAAAAGGCAAATGAAACAATCTGCAGCGTTACCCAAACCAGACGAAAAAGCAGAAGGCACACAAAACAAAGTGTGAAGTAACGTGGTTTTAATGAACGACACAAAACAGGACAAGAAATTTTCGGCAATATGCCTTCCTCACGACAAAATAAATAAAAAAAAAAAAAAATAAATAAATAAAATAAACAGTACAGACATTAACATGCGCAATACTCCCCTTGTGAAGCCAAAGTGGCTCACCACTTTGCCTTCACAAGGGGAGTATTGCGCATGTTAATGTCTGTGGTGGGTTTTTTTTTTTTTTTTTGTCGCTGAGGAAGGCATATTGCCGAAAAATTTCTTGTCCCGTTTTGTCGTTCATTAAAACCACATTACTTCATACTTTTCTTGTGTGTGTGCTCTTCTGCTTTTTCGTAAAGACAAAAGCGTAATGTGCATATACGTTTTCCGACCCAGTCCACAGAGAGAAAGAGAGAGAGAAAGAGGGCGGGGGGGGGGGGGGGGGGGGGGGGGGGAGGGGGGGGGGGGGCAAACAAAAGTGTAGTGAACCAGGTAAAGACAAAAGCATTTTGTGCACGTACCTGAGAGAGAGAGAGAAGAGAGGAGAGAGAGAGAGAAGAGAGAGAGAGGAGAGAGAGAGAGAGAGAGAGAGAGAGAATTGTATCGTCCATATAGCGTTTCAGTCTTCAAGGGCAACAACACAGGCAGCCAATACATATACACTTTAACAAGAAAGCGGACGACAGCACAAAGTCACATAGACATTGTGTGCGTGCGTGCTCTGTGTGTGTGTGTGTGTGTGTGTGTGTGTGTGGTGGTGTGTGTGTGTGCGTGTGTGTGTGTGTGCGTGTGCGTGCGTGCATGCGTGCTGTGCATGTGATTGTTGTGTGTGTGTGTGTGTGTGCGTGTGTTTGTGTGTGTGTGGTGTGTGGTGTGTGTGTGTGTGTGTGTTGTGTGTGTGTGTGTGGTGTGTGGTACGCGCGCGCGTGATGTGTGTGATGTGTGTGTGTGTGTGTGTGTGTGGTGTGTGTGTGTGTGTGTGTGTGTGTGTGTGGTCGTGCGCGCGCGTGGATGTGTGTGTGTGTGTGTGTGTGTGTGTGTGTTGTGTGTGTGTGTGTGTGTGTGTGTGTGTTGTGTGGTGTGTCGGCGCGCGTGATGTTTGTGTTGTGTGTGTGTGTGTGTGTGTGTGTGTGTGTGTGTGTGGTGTGTGTGTGTGTGTGTCGTGTGTGTTGTGTGTTGTGTGTGGCGTATGTGCGCGCGTGTGTGTGTTGTGTGTGTGTGTGTGTGTGTGTGTGTTGTGTGTGTGGGTTTGTCGCCTGCCCAAAACCTCCAGGAGAACAAAACCATAGTCTTTCAAAAAAAAAAGAAAGAAATAATAATAAAGGGTAAAAAAAGAAGAAGAATTGAGAACACAGCTGTCATGTGTCGCTTTGCCTGCACCGTGCCCTAATCGATGACCACTGGCGTTACGCTATCGATCGGCATGGCCACTAAGAGAAGAGAAGACCCATAACCCACAGCTGCTTTTCGTTCTGGCAAGAATCGCTAGGTGTCTTGCCGCGAGATGATGAAGGCGAGACTCGCCAAAGAAACGACACAGAGACAACACTAGGCGAGGACCTGGTTCAGTGGTCCCCCCCCCCCCACCACCACCACCACCACCTCTCCTCCTCAACTACCCCCCTCCCCCCTCCCAAACAAAGTCAGTGTCTGAGACTGGATCCAGACTGGATGGAAGTAGTGTTGTCTGGAAGATGAGGTGTAAACAACGCCAAAAGAAGCGACGGACTCGGCGGGGCTCCAGCACAATAAACTGAACGGTGACAAGACTCGTCACGATCCGGATCGGTTGTTCCAAAGATCTGACCAGCGCGCTGGACACACCCATTCAGCTATCCACACACACACACACACACACACACACACACACACACACACACACACACCCTACACACTTCTCCTTTTCTTTGTCCGTATCCAGCCCGTAAATTCTGAGCATTATACAGCAGATGCGCTGTAGCGTATATGGACTAGCATGCACGTAGTGACCCTTGATGAAACTGAAACCGGCACTGGCCAATGTGTGGCGCCGTTTCTTTTTCTTTTTTTTTTTTTTAATTTGTTGTTTGTTTGTTTGTTTGTTTGTTTCTCCTTCTTCTTCTCCTTCTTCTTCTTCTTACTCCTTCTTCTTCTCCTTCTTCTTCTTCTTCTCCTTCTTCTTCTCCTTCTTCTTCTTCTTCTCCTTCTTCTTCTTCTTCCCTTCTTCTTCTCCTTCTTCTCCTTCTTCTTCTTCTTCTTTCTCCTTCTTCTTCTTCTTCTCCTTCTTCTTCTCCTTCTTCTCCTTCTTCTTCTTCTTCTTCTTCTTCTCCTTCTCTTCTTCTCTTCTTCTTCTTTGTTTCTAGCAGCCTGCAAGCTGTAATCCCAAAATACCTTAGCCAGAGCCAGCGACCTCTCGCCGCCAGAGGTCAGCAAGAAACGCTCCCGCAAAAGACAACGTCGTAAGAATTCTAGCCGTCATCACATCCATGAAACGCCTCTGTAATCAGGAACAGCCGATCGATACAGCTCGCATTAATCAGCCTGGCCTGCCTGACACCCCCCCCCCCCCCCCCCCCCTCCTCCCCACCTCCCCATCGACGAGACCACAGATGGTGTTGTGTGTGTGTGTGTGACGCACGAGAGACAGGGGCAATAACTCATGATAAGTATGAACGTGGTTTTCATTGATTTCGAGAAAGCCTTTGACAGTTTGCACCGCGCTTCTCTCTGGAAGATCCTGCGACACTACGGCATTCCCCAGAAACTGGTCAACATCATCCAGTCCCTGTATGAGAGCTTTGAGTGTCGCATCATCCACAACAACCAGCTGACGGAACCGTTCAAGGTGGACACCGGAGTGAAACAAGGCTGCATACTGTCACCGATCCTCTTCTCCCTGGCCATCGACTGGTTGATGCGAAACGTCACCCAGGGAAAGCAACGGGGAATCCGGTGGACGTTGACCTCAGTCTTGGAGGACATTGACTACGCAGATGACCTGGGACTGCTGTCACACAAGCATCAGGACGCCCAGCAGAAGACAGAAAGCCTCAGCGAGATAGCCAGCACCATTGGACTGAAGATCAACGAGAGGAAGACGCAGGTCATGAGGAAAAATGCCACAAACAACAACCCCATCACCGCTAACGGCAAACCACTTGATGATGTTCAGAAATATGTATACCTGGGCAGCAAGATGACCACAGATGGCGACTGCAACCAGGAGATCAACGCCAGAATCAGCAAAGCCAACCAAGCTTTCGCAGTGCTTAGGCCCATCTGGAGATCCACCGTCCTCAGCATCCAAACAAAGAATCGACTCGTCAAGAGCAATGTCCTCAGCGTCCTCCTGTATGGCTCAGAGTGCTGGAAGACAACCGTCGCCATTGAGAAAAAGCTGGAAGTGTTCCAGAACAAGTGTCTGCGACGTATCCTTAGGATCTTCTGGCCGAACATCATCTCAAACGAAGAACTGAGGACCAGAACAGGAGTCTCCACAATACAGGACACCATCCAGGCGCGTCGATGGAGGTGGCTAGGGCATGTCTGTCGCATGCCACCCAGCTCACTCCCCAGAACAGCCCTGCGCTGGAGCCCCCAAGGTAAAAGAAAACGGGGGCGACCGAAGGAAACCTGGCGCAGGACAATAGAAATGGAGCTGAAAGACAAAGAACTGACTCGACACAGCCCCCAGAGCAGCCGCAGACAGAGCCAGATGGAGATCTCTTGCCATAGCCTCAAGCGCCAGCAGGCACGGAGAGGACTGATGATGACGATGAAGTATGAACATTATTCAAAAAAAGAATTGTTAATGAGCCCGCGAAACACACAGGGCCAAACGAAGGACAAGACAAAACACGACGCGTTTCGACCTCTCTGGTCTTCTTCAGTCAAGATACACTAAAACATTCAGGACAGTGAAAACGAAGACCGAGCGATCGTTTGTCCTGTCCACTTCGGCGTAAGATGGGGCGTTGGATCAAACGACCTTAACACGGCCTGGAAACCGCCTACCAGTCAGAAACAAGGGCAGCGTCTATTCTGTTGCGTGCCTGGGTCGTGTCGTCGTCAGTTTCCGCGCGCACTTGCTGGTTGGCGGCTCTATCGCACCTGTTGCCTTGACGATATAGAGCGCCGAGTAAGATGAGCTTGACGGAGCCTAACAGCTTACACTTTCCAACACCCCGTCCTCCCGTCCCTCTCCCCACTCCCCCCCCCCACCTCCCCCATCCCCATCTAAGGATACATAATCCGAATGACACACGTCGCCTTAAAACGCACAACATATCACCAATCTCAGAACAACAAACCTAATTTCACAGATAGTTTCACAAAGTGAAGCGACTTGCAGGCAGAAAATGGAAAACAGATTTGGAACGGAACTGACCGCAAGTCCGCCAGTTAACAGGTTCAAAATAAATTCCAAGACAAAAGACGACGCGTTTCGACCTCTTGCGTCTTCTCCAGGCAATGATCAACTTAACATTCAGGGCCATGAAAACAAAGAACGAGCGATCACTTACCTTCTCGACTTCAGCCGCAAGATGGGCGTTGAACCATCAACTTGCGCCGAATTCGAGAAGAAAACGTCATCCTGAATATTGTTCATCTTGCCTGCATAAGACCTAAGAGGTCGAAACGCGTCGTGTTTGGTCTTGGAACGTGTTTGCCCCTGCTCACTGGCGCCTTGACTTCAAATTCCTGTTGAAATCGGTTTCACAGAGAGCCAGCACCGTCTGGGCGATAAAAAGAACAAGACACACGCTTCAGAACGCGCGTCGTTGCTTGCCAATAACCAACGCATACGTGTTGTCATGAAGAGCTTGAATTACCTAAAGTTTAACAAACAAACCAAATACACAAATAAATAAGTAAAGGAAGAAAAAACAACAGAAAGCTACAGGTTAGAGCTCCCTTGGTCTATTGGTCGTTAAGGGGAAGTGACCTGTCAGAGATTTTCACTGTATCTACGGCACGGCATGGTAGAAGGCTGAGCGGAGCCCGTCCCCGTCCAACCACCGCTTCAAACCTCACCCTGTACCGAGTCAGGTACCCGTTTGCCTCTGGGTGAACAGAAAGGGTTTTCAGGCCGAAAACATCCGGACCCCATAGCTGGCTCGAACTCACGACCCCGTCAGTTCCACAAACAAACGCTCTGACCGCTGGACTACGGGTCACTCACACTGAATATCTGACGCCAAATAACAACCCCCACCCCCCACTCCCCCTAAGTTCACACACAGATGCGTACGTTTCAATTACTGGTGCTTTAGTGTATTGACGACAAGAAGCGGTCTTGTAAAGGGACGTTGTGTGTGTGTGTGTGTGTGTGTGTGTGTGTGTGTATGTGTGTGTGTGTGTGTGTGTGTGTGTGTGTGTGTGTGTGTGTGTGTGTGTGTGTGTGTGTGTGTGTCCCTGTATCTCTCTGTGTCTCTCTCCGTCTCCCTCCTCCCTCCCTGCCCATCCCTCCCTCCCCCTCTCTCCCTCCCTCCCTCTTCCTGTCTCACTCCCATCCTCCCTCTCTCTCTCCCTCCCTCCCTCTCTCTGTCACAGACAGACAGACAGACAGACAGACAGACAGACAGACACACACACACACACACACACACACACACACACACACACACACACACACGCACTACAAACACGCACTACACACACGCACTACTACTACTACTACACACACACACACACACACACACACACTACACACACACACTACACACAATTACACCACATACATACACACACACACACACACACACACACACTACACACAATTACACCACACACACACACACACACACACCACACACACACACTACACACAATTACACCACACACACACACACACACACACACACCACACACACACACACAAAACACACACCCCTTCCTCCCCACCGCCCCCCCCCCCCCCACACACACACTACCCCCCCACACACACACACACACCCCTCCCCTCACACACACACACACACACACACACACACACACACACACACACACACACACACACGCACACACACACACTACACACAC
>JAFLJL010013767.1:34537-39537 GCA_018398815.1 Conus ventricosus | reverse complement strand
CTGTGACACACAATGTTACTGTGGCGTTCAGAGGAAAACGCCCATGGCCAACCCCTGTGACACACAGTGTTACTGTGGCGTTCAAAGGAAAACGCCCATGGCCAACCCCTGTGACACACAGTGTTACAGTGACGTTCAGAGGAAAACGCCCATGGCCACCCCCTGTGACACACAGTGTTACTGTGACGTTCAGAGGAAAACGCCCATGGCCACCCCCTGTGACACACAGTGTTACTGTGGCGTTCAAAGGAAAACGCCCATCGCCAACCCCTGTGACACACAGTGTTACTGTGCGTTCAGAGGAAAACGCCCATGGCCAGTTATCAGAGACAGGAGGTGAGTCGAGGTATACAGGGCTTCGAGAGAGGAGGAGAAGGAAAGTGTTTCTACACTCCCCCTCTGGTCTTCTTTTTCTACTCCCCCCCCTACACACGCACGCACACACACGCACGCACACGCACACGCGCACAAACACGCACGCACACACACACACACACACCACCACACCACACACGCACGCACGCACGCACGCACGCACGCACGCACGCACGCACGCACGCACGCAACGCACGCACGCACACACACACACACACACACACACACACACACACACACACACTTATCTATTCATTTTGCAACAGAGAATACTCGACTGATTTCAATACATTCCCTGGAAATGCCACCAAGGACAGCACCGAAGAAAGAAAAGAAAAGACAAAGAGACACCCGAAGGTGCGGGTAGGACCCAGAGAAGTACTGTCCTCAACTGCCCAACAAACCAGCTGGGAGCAATCCTGCACCACCACCCTTGGAATCCTGCGCTGTGTTCACATAGAGTGCAGGCACGCACAGGGCATCCCGTTAAGACGCCAAGGGACATAACTGCTCCCTGGCACACGCCATTGTATAATGGCCACTGGATGATTCCATTAAGACGTCAAGGGACATAACTGCTCCCTGGCAGACGCCATTGTGTTATGACTCTTGGATGTGACACGACAGAACCAGCACGGGAGCGTTCCCACGGGTGTCCCAGCCCAGGCTTTATGACTGCAGAGCCCACCGGCAAAAAAAACGCCACCGAGAGGCGCAACTGCCGTGTCCATCTCGCAGCCTCGCTCGTTGCTGTTCCGCTAACAGGTGAAGACAGCACAACTCCAGACCGGGCCAAGCTTTGGCCATGAGGCCCCGACATGATCTCTGAAGAGAATCCCGGGTCGCAGTCTTTCCCCGCAGTCAACGGGACTTTCCCCTGAGGTCAACAACAGGGCTGGACATGAGGGGGCCACACGATCCGATGACCACTCTCACAACAGTGTGTGTAACTCTGACCAGGAGATAGTGATGTGATGACCACTCTCACAACACTGTGTGTAACTGACCAGGAGATAGTGATGTGATGACCACTCTCACAACACTGTGTGTATCTCTGACCAGGAGATAGTGATGTGATGACCACTCTCACAACACTGTGTGTAACTGACCAGGAGATAGTGATGTGATGACCACTCTCACAACACTGTGTGTATCTCTGACCAGGAGAAAAGTGATGTGATGACCACTCTCACAACACTGTGTGTAACTGACCAGGAGATAGTGATGTGATGACCACTCTCACAACACTGTGTGTATCTCTGACCAGGAGATAGTAGCGACTGTGATGTGAAACTGACCCCACTCTGAATGATGGGTCTGGCAGAAACAAAACGTGTCACCGAGTGTTGTGATCAACCCTTGACCCAGTCTGCGACGCTGACAGAGCACACAAGAGGAGATTCCGACAGTGCCAGACATACAGAGCACACACAGAGGAGATTCTGACAGTGCCAGACATGCAGAGGACACAGAGGAGATTCTGACAGTGCCAGACATACAGAGAGCACAAACAGAGGAGATTCTGACAGTGCCAGACATACAGAGCACACACAGAGGAGATGCCGACAATGCCAGACATACAGAGAGCACAAACAGAGGAGATTCTGACAGTGCCAGACATACAGAGCACACAGAGGAGATGCCGACAGTGCCAGACATACAGAGAGCACACAGAGGAGATGCCGACAGTGCCAGACATACAGAGAGCACACAGAGGAGATGCCGACAGTGCCAGACATACAGAGTCCACACAGAGGAGATGCCGACAGTGCCCGACATACAGAGAGCACAAACAGAGGAGATGCCGACAGTGCCAGACATACAGAGCACACACAGAGGAGATGCCGACAATGCCAGACATACAGAGCACACACAGAGGAGATGCCGACAATGCCAGACATACAGAGAGCACACAGAGGAGATGCAGACAGTGCCAGACATACAGAGAGCACACAGAGGAGATGCCGACAGTGCCAGACATACAGAGCACACAGAGGAGATGCCGACAGTGCCAGACATACAGAGCACACAGAGGAGATGCAGACAGTGCCAGACATACAGAGCACACAGAGGAGATGCCGACAGTGCCAGACATACAGGACACACAGAGGAGATGCCGACAGTGCCAGACATACAGAGCACACAGAGGAGATGCCGACAGTGCCAGACATACAGAGAGCACACAGAGGAGATGCCAACAGTGCCAGACATACAGAGAGCACAAACAGAGGAGATGCTGACAGTGCCAGACATACAGAGCACACACAGAGGAGATGCCGACAATGCCAGACATACAGAGCACACACAGAGGAGATGCCGACAATGCCAGACATACAGAGAGCACACACAGAGGAGATGCCGACAATGCCAGACATACAGAGCACACACACAGGAGATGCTGACAGTGCCAGACATACAGAGAGCACAAACAGAGGAGATGCTGACAGTGCCAGACATACAGAGCACACACAGAGGAGATGCCGACAATGCCAGACATACAGAGCACACACAGAGGAGATGCCGACAATGCCAGACATACAGAGAGCACAAACAGAGGAGATGCCGACAATGCCAGACATACAGAGCACACACAGAGGAGATGCCGACAGTGCCAGACATACAGAGAGCACACACAGAGGAGATGCCGACAGTGCCAGACATACAGAGCACACAGAGGAGATGCCGACAGTGCCAGACATACAGAGCACACAGAGGAGATGCCGCCGAAGTGCCAGACACACAGAGCACACACAGAGGAGATGCCGACAGTGCCAGACATACAGAGAGCACACACAGGAGATGCCGACAGTGCCAGACATACAGAGCACACACAGAGAGATGCCGACAGTGCCAGACATACAGAGCACACACAGGAGATGCCGACAGTGCCAGACATACAGAGCACACAGAGGAGATGCTGACAGTGCCAGACATACAGAGAGCACACACAGGAGATGCCGCCGACAGTGCCAGACATACAGAGCACACTGAGGAGATGTCGACAGTGCCAGACATACAGAGCACACACACAGGAGATGCCGACAATGCCAGACATACAGAGCGCACACAGAGGAGATGCCGACAGTGCCAGACATACAGAGAGCACACACAGGGGATGCCGACAGTGCCAGACATACAGAGCACACAGAGGAGATGCCGACAGTGCCAGACATACAGAGAGCACACAGAGGAGATGCCGACAGTGCCAGACATACAGAGTGCACACAGAGGAGATGCCGACAGTGCCAGACATACAGAGAGCACACACAGAGGAGATGCTGACAGTGCCAGACATACAGAGCACACAGAGGAGATGTCGACAGTGCCAGACACACAGAGCACACAGAGGAGATGCCGACAGTGCCAGACACACAGAGCACACAGAGGAGATGCGGACAGTGCCAGACATACAGAGCATACTGAGAAGATGCCGACAGTGCCAGACATACACAACTCGTGTGGTTCAAAACGGGAACAGTCTCAAAGTTCCGGTGGATTATTCTTAAAACAACAACATCATAATCAAGCTTCCAAGCCTGTCGTATGAGTAACATGCAAGGGGAAACACTCCAGTGTCCACGAGAAACCTCAGATAGAAGTGGACAGGCTGCCACACGGCATCAGACGGGGGGACGACTGCACGGCTGGTGAGGATGAAAATCCTGACTGACCACCCGGGAAATCCTGACTGACCACCCTGGGAAATCCTGACTGACCACCCCTGGGAAATCCTGACTGACCACCCTGGGAAATCCTGACCACCCCTGGGAAATCCTGACTGACCACCCTGGGAAATCCTGGAAATCCTGACTGACCACACTGGGAAATCCTGACTGACCACCCTGGGAAATCCTGACTGACCACCCCTGGGAAATCCTGACTGACCACCCTGGGAAATCCTGACTGACCACTCCTGGGAAATCCTGACTGACCCCCTGGGAAATCCTGACTGACCACCCCTGGAAATCCTGACTGACCACCCTGGGAACTCCTGACTGACCACCCTGGAAATCCTGGGAACTCCTGACTGACCACCCCTGGGAAATCCTGACTGACCACCCTGGGAAATCCTGACTGACCACCCTGGGAAATCCTGACTGACCACCCTGGGAAATCCTGACTGACCACCCCTTGGAACGGGAGCCGGAATAATGCTCAGTTGGTAGAGCGCCGGACTCGTGATCCTGGGGTTGCGGGTTCGAATTTCGGTACAGGGGTTTATTTTTCCCTCGGAGTTAACATTGGTTTCTGACTCCATTCCCCATACAGTTCTTCGAATGAGTACTTACACACCGAGGTTCCGTGTGTGAACACACGCACAACATCTTGACACACACGTCAAATCCCATCACCAACTTATGGGAAGAGAAGACCAGTTTGGCCGTTGGTATGGATGACACGTTACACAGCATAGCGTGTACCTTCCCCAAGATGGAGTATGGCTGCCTTAATGGCGGGATAAAAAAAAACGGTCATACACACAAAACTCCACTGCCTGTCTATACAGGCAATGTCCGCAGGAGTATCAGCCTGCGTACGCAGAAAGAAAGAACCATGGGAACTACCAGCACTCCCATCTGCAACTACGCAATCGGCTTGTCCCTTTCCACCCCCCCTCCCCCCCC
>JAFLJL010013767.1:25000-32500 GCA_018398815.1 Conus ventricosus | reverse complement strand
ATACAAAACAGAAAACCTATCCCTATACAGGTTAAGAATACAAAACAAAAACCTATTCCTATACAGGTTAAAAATACAAAAACAGAAAACCTATCCTATACAGGTTAAGAATACAAAACAGAAAACCTATTCCTATACAGGTTAAGAATACGAAACAGAAAACCTATTCCTATACAGGTTAAGAATACAAAACAGAAAGCCTATTCCTATACAGGTTAAGATACAAAACAGAAAACCTATTCCTATACAGGTTAAGAATACGAAACAGAAAACCAATTCCTATACAGGTTAAGAATACGAAACAGAAAACCTATTCCTATACAGGTTAAGAATACGAAACGAAAACCTATTCCTATACAGGTTAAAATACAAAACATACAACCTAACCTACAAGCATTTTTGAAAGAATTTGATGGCAATATATAAGACTGGAAAACAGTCGCCTCACTTAGAGATGAAACCTGTAGATTTTGAAAAGTAGCAGTATCTTTATACTGGTTTACTAGATACCTGAACAAAAGAATTCGTTCCATCCCAAAGTCAAGACGCTTATCAACCAGTTCTACACAAATATTAACAATTTCAAATGCAAAATCACGTCAGATTGCTCCTCATGTATTTCTGTACGGAGAAAGTGACTCCCTCTCCCCCCGTTTTTCGGGTCTCTTGTTAATTTACTCTATGATTATCTTTTTTATTTTTTTTTTATTTACTTTTTCGCATTTTACATTTTTCAATGTATATTTTAGTTCTTTCATATTAAACTCGTAACACCCATGGAATTTGGTAATTCACTTGGATATAAGTGTGTGTGTGGTGTTGTTGTGTGTTGTGTGTTGTTGTGGGTTGTGTGTGTTGTGTGTGTGTGCGTGCGTGCGGGGGCTGCGTCCGTGCGGTGTGTGCGTGGGTGTCGTGTGTGTGTGTGTGTGTGTGTGTGGATTCACTTGTGTGTATATAGGCACGTGCATCTATGTCTTTGGATGGACACATGTATATTGATCTGTGCAGGTTTATGTCCATGACTGTCCATTTATGCATAAATGCGGAGGAAAAAAGAATTAAAAAAAAAAAAGAACTTACTCAGTTTGCTAAAGGTTTTAGCAGACCTCCTTCCACGAGAAAACAATCTGCTCTAACTATAAACAGATTCAGCAGGTACGTGTTTCCGAGAAGGAAAAAAAAGCGGTATCTTAAATCAGCATACTTAGGACGTGATGATAACAACACGAAACTCCTCCCCAATCTTTCTTTTAACCGCCCTCTCTCCTCAGACAACCTTCATCGTTGCCAGGCTTCTTCCAGCTTCCATCATCAGTGAATGGTCGCTACCTCCAGACTTGATCAGTGGGTGTAAGTTTAAGGCTGGTCATTAACAACGGTGCTTTTCTCCATAAAAAAAAAATCCGGCTTAGAATTGCTGTAACACAGACATTCCTTTCTAGAATGTTCAGCCTCACGCCATAAACGTGATGAAAGCATCTCGAAAAGATGGATGAACATCTCTACATTTGTTTTTATCATCTTGGAAAATGCTTGTGTCTCCGAAACACTATCGACGCCTGTTTGGACGGATATGAACCACGTTTAGGACAATCGTAGAGTACACATCTCTTGAATAGCTTTTAGTCTGAGGTGATAGCAGTGATCTCTACTCTAATACATCGGGCTTAACTTGCATGGATACGGTATAAATTCCAGGTTTTCCATATGTAATATCTGTCAACGTGCTACGATTTTAATTAAACAGATGTTTGAAGAACACACACGTTTACATACATATTAACATACACACGGACCCATCACGCACGCACGCACGCACGCAGCGCACGCACGCACGCACCACCACACACACACACACACACACCACACCACACCACACCACACACACACACAACCCCACACACCCATTACATTAACAAGACACACACACCACAAAGGTTTAAAAAACAAATAAACCCACAAACACATAGATGTACACACACACACACACACACAACACACACACACCACACACACACACACACAGGAGAGGAGAGAGAGAGAGAGAGGGGAGAGAGAGAGTGAGAGAGAGAGAGAGGAGAGAGAGAGAGAAGAGAGAGAGGAGAGAGACAGACAGAGAGTCAGAGACAGACGACAGAGAGGCAGAGACAGAGACAGAGAATGAGAGTCACACAAACACACACACACACACACACACACACACACACACACACACACACACACACACACACACATACACACACCATCAGCATTAACAAAGACACACACATTCCAGCAAAAATTAAAGAAACAAATAAACCCACAAACACATAGATTTACACACACACACACGGGGGGGGGGGGGGGGGGGGGGGGGGGGGAAGAGAGAAAAGAGAGAAGAGAGGAAGAGAGAGACAGAGAGACAGAGAGCAAGACAAAGACAGAGAGGCAGAGAGCGACACACACACACACACACACACACACACTCACACACACACACACACACACACACACACACACCACACACCTCTCTCTCTCTCTCTCTCTCTCTCTCCCCCCAACATGACCAAACGCTACACAAACATTCCTCCAACCCAGCTCTTGTCATGCAAACCTCACAGCCACTAAACAGTCACCGGGTTACTGCCATGCCACATTTCGACACCACACACATCAGCCACGATTTCCAATTGGACACCCTCGAACTCACGTCGTCAACACGCTACCAACACCCCCCCCCCCCCCCCCCTTGCTCTCTGTCTCTGTCTCTGTCTCTCTCTGTCTCTCTCTCTCTCTCTCTCTCTCTCTCTCCTCTCTCTCTCTCTTACTTTTCTTTTTTGTTTGTGGGAGAAGGAACGTGGCACCACGAGAAACTAACTACTGCTATCCATCCTCTTGGTGAACGGAGCGATTCTTGGCTATAAAAAAAAAAAAAAGTAAAAAAAAAAAAAGTGTTGTCGATGGGTTGACGAGGTTATCGATGAGTTTGCCACCAGAATCATCGATGAGTTGACAGGGTCATCGATAAAAGAAAGCCACCCCGCAACAACGAAATCACAGTGATAGCACATACGCATACACACACACACACACACACGCCACTCAAGTAGCACTGAACAGCTGCTTGTTTGGCTCACTGCTAGAACAGAGTCAAGCGTGGATTGAACACGTCTCTCTCTCTATCTCTCCTCTCTCTCTCTCTCTCTCTCTCCTCTCGCTCGCTCACACTCACTCACACACACACACACACACACACAACACACACACACACACACACACACACACACACACACGCACGCACGCACACACACACTTCCCCCCCTGCCTACGGTTGGACGGACACATGACGCACACACAGCGTGTTAGCTGCTGGATATTGTTATAGATCTGCCGTAGACTGCTGAGCGTCGGTCTAGGCGAAGCAAGGGCAGATACAGGTAATAGGAATTGCCTGTGCGTATCCTCAGCTGTGGGATTATTATTGTTATTGTTATTATTGCCTGGGGCGGCGTTCTTTGTAATGTTCTTTCTTCCGTCTTCGATCGATCGAGACAAGACAGGCGCTTGAGATTTTCCGTTCTTTCGTGTGTGTGTGTGTGTGTGTGTGTGTTTTGTGTGTGTTCGTTCTTCTCTTAACTCTTTTCACAATGCTGTGATATTAGACGAAAAATAAAAATAAAAAATAAAATAAAAAAAAAAATAAATTTAAAAAAACAAAAACAAAAACAAAACCAACAACTCCCGTCTTTCTATCTCTGAACCTCCCTACCATTTCCCTTCAAAAATGAAAATCTTAACAACAATAACATCAAAACATTTGTAAACATTAAATCAATGAGCCAACTGGGCTCCGTTTTAAGCCTTTAACAACATCCAGCATAAGCAAATCGTTAAATTTAAAATATTCTTAAAAGATGAATCTGAAACCGTTGAATCAAATTCGAAGTGGGTAAAAATGATTTCAAATGCTGACAATGTAGAATAACATGGACAGGTGTTATTTCATCACCGCAGACGCATTTAACATGACTGTTGAATTTGCATCTGAGAGCATTCAGTCTGAATCTGTAGACCAGGGATGACAGTGTTCGGTTTCACACATGAGCTCACCATTGCAGGAATGTATATGTTTGACTTTGAAAATATTCCTCTTTTCAGTGAAATTTACAAATGAACCTCCTAAAGTTCCTTCACATGATTCCAACAAGTTTTCGTTATTAAGGAATAACTTTCAGATAAAGATAAAGGAATTTTAACACATACAGAATTTTTAATGTTCATTGCACCCTTTTTAGCTGTTCTATCCGCCCATTCATTACCAAAAATATTACAATGTGATGGAACCCAAGAGAATGAAATACTAGTTCCGCGCAGTGACAAATAAGGGATTGTATGACAAATTTCTGCAATAATATCACCTCTTACTTTTAGATTACAAGACTGTAGCGCGTCTAAAACAGATTTAGAATCAACCAAAAATAATACCTGAACTAGACTAAAAGGAAGATCAAGCAGAAAATTCAAAGCCATCAAAATAGCAATAAGTTCTGCTGTAAATATTGAAAAAATGTTTTCCAAGATGGTAACCCTTTTTTCTGCTTTTAAAGCTGGGATTACAAATGCAGCTCCAACCATGTCATTATCTAGCTTAGAGCCATCAGTGTAAATTTTTAGATGGCCCGGGGTAGTGCTCAAAAATATGAGCTTTTACAGAAGCAGATAAAGTGGGACCATCATTTTTTCTTATATTTGTATAATTAGTATCGAAATAGGCTGATAATAGTTCCCATTTTGGGACTGCAGTGAACAGTACACGAGATGATATATCTTTCTTATTGATTCCTGACTCTTGAAAAATGTCATAAGTAAAAGTGCCTATTGTTTCTAAAGAGGCAACCGACTTTGCTCTTTTGGGAAAATCCGTGTCTGATTTTATGCACACTTCATTATAATTTGAATTTGGAACTGATGTACTCCTTAGGACATATTTAGATGATGCAAGTTTCATATTTTCTTCAAAAGGTAATATACCAATTTCAGCATATGTTTTTAATGAAGATGTATATACTGGAACTCCAATGGCAAGTTTATAGGCTTTACTGTCTATACTTTGCATTTTTTTAAAAGGTATTTTGGGGCAGAGAAGAATACCTCTTGGGCATATGTTAACTTTGAATGGATAAGTGTTTGTTACTAGATGTATAAGAGTGGAAATGTCTTGTCCCCACTGTTGTTTGCTGACAATTTTTAGGAAGTTCAGACTCTTTTTAGCTTTCTTTCATTACGTATTCTAAATGCTCTTTCCATGACAATTTTGATGTAAGGATTACTCCTAAAAATTTAACAGACTGTGCATAATTGATAACTGACCCTTCTAGATTGAAAGAAGGCAAATCTCTTCGATCGTAACCAGAGTCAAAAAGCATCATATGTGATTTCTCTGGAGACAAAGTTAAACCATTTTGAATCATAAAACCATTTATATTATCAAGTTCTCTTTGATACAATTTTTTAGTGTAATTTAGCGATCTCATTGGAGTGCGTTTTTTCATAGTCACTTTCATCCATATGCAGATATCATCAGCATATTGAACCAATTCAACATGATTAGACACAGATGATGGCAGTCATGTGTCAAAATATTGAAAAGTATTGGTGCTACTACTGATCCTTGTGGAATTCCCATATGAAGTGGTTTTAATTTAGAGTAAGTGTGTCCTATTTTGGTCTGAATTGATCTATCTGCTAGAAAAGTCTTGAAATAATTATACATGCAACCTGATAAGCCAATGGATTTTAATTTATAAAGTAGTCTAGAGTGCCATACTTGATCGTACGCTTTTTGATATCAAAGAAAGTAGCCAGTATATTTTTTCTTCTAGCAAACTGATGTTTAATTTGGGTTGTTAATTTGGTAAGGTGATCAATGGTTGATCTGCCCTTACGAAAACCTGCTTGATGTATTGGTATGATATTGTTCTTTTCGCAGTAGTGTAGCAGACGATTTAAAATTATTTTTTCCATCAGTTTCCCCGTATGTGACGTCAGAGCAATAGGCCGATAACTGTTTATTTCTGATTTTGGTTTAGCAAGCTTGTGTATGGGAACAATAATAGATTGTTTCCATATTAATGGAATATTTCCAGACGACCAACATCTTTGTATGAATTGGTGAAGAAAGTTAACAAAACTAGCAGGTAAATGTTTGATTAATTCATTTGATATTCCATCAGGGCCTACTGAAGTTCTTTTATTTCCACTGGAGAAAATGACATCTTTCATTTCTTTAAGGTGATTGGGGCATTGATAAAATGGCTGTTATCTTCTATTGGATCATTGTATATTTCACTGGAAGATTCTTTCTCTCGAAAAACTCTGTCCTTTCTGACAAGCCCTCTTTGCAACTCGTCATTGCAAACATTTCTGAGAAAGCTTCGGCCTTTTGTGAGTTAGAAGGAAATTTTCATTATTTATATGTACTGGATATTCTGGAAGGCATACTCCATTTTTCATATCCTTCACTTTTTTCCAAACCTTCTGAAGATCTGCATGATCAGAAACTTCGTTTTTACAAAACTTAGACCAATACTGCCGTTTGGCCTGTTCGTTTACTCTATTGCTATGTATTTTTGCCTTCTTCATATTTTTGTGTTTTTCTTCCTTCTTTTTGTCTTTGAGATATTCATTAAAGGCTTCTTTCTTCAATTGTTTTAGCCTCTGCGCAGCATCGTTCCACCAAACATTTCCTGAAATTTATTATCTTTCATTTGATTGCACTTCGGTATTGAAGAATCAGCAGCGTACAAAATTATCTCAGTAAATTTTGCATAAACACTATCAATATTATCCGACGAAGTTCTTCAATGTTATGCATTGACAACAATCTTTCAAATTTGTCCCAATCCGCATTTCTGTAATTATATTTAGGGATTTTTTTCTTTTTCTGAATCCTGACTTACTGGTTTGTCATTTAAACTGATAACACGGGGAGATGTCACTACCCAATGTATCCTTGACAGTATCCCATTCACAGTTGCATGCAATAGCTGGTGATATAAGTGACAAATCGATGGCAGATGGCTTATGTTTCGATATATCTGGGATTCTAGTTACACTCCCATTATTGAGTAGATACAAAGCAGAATCAACAACATTTTCGACGAAACGGTTATTGATTGACCTGCCAACAGTGCATTCCTTGTCCCAAAAGGGAGAATGAGCATTAAAATCGCCCCACTATCAACCATTTCTCTTTCTGATCCTGAATCGCGCGTAGCCACTCCGTGTTCTGTTCGTCTGGACCAGTTGGTGATAACACAGAAACTATATTCATAATCAGCGATTCATTAAATTTCACTCTGACTGCACAGGCATTAATGTTTCTAGTATCTGTTGGAAAGGGTGGTAAAATTTGCCTGTAATCCAGAACATCTTGATATAAATAGCTGTGTTGATTTTTTTCCTTTTCATCCTCAGATTGGTAGATTTGGGGGATAAAAGTAGCCCCTTTAAGGATTGGGG
>JAFLJL010013767.1:12500-17500 GCA_018398815.1 Conus ventricosus | reverse complement strand
CGTGAACCCCCCCCCCCCCCCCCCCCAGTCCACTCACGCACAGTGTAAAACCTTACATGTGTGAACATAATCTGTGTGTGTGTGGTGTGTGTTGTGATGTGTGTGTGTGTGTGTGAGAGAGAGAGAGTGAGAGAGAGAAGAGAGAGAGAGAGAGAGAGAGAGAGAGAGAGAGAGAGAAAAGAGAGAGAAGAGAGAGAAGAGAGAGGAGAGAGAGAGACAGAAGAGAGAGACACAGACAGACAGACAGACAGACAGAGAGAATTGCGTATACCGACGACGCACATACTAAATCCATTCCCCATAAAAAACACACACACCACAACACACACACACACACACACACACACACACACACACACAACACACACACACCACACACATCACACCACATCAACCACAACACCATACACACACACACACACACACACACACACACACACACACACCACACAACCACAACTACACATCCACACACACACACACACACACACTAGGACACAATCAACCTCACACCCCCACACACACACACACACTCACACACACACACTACACACACACACACAAACACACTACACTACACACACACACACCCACACACACACACACACTACACGACACACAAACACACCACAATACCCACACACACACACACACATCACACACACACACACACACACACACTACAAACCAAACCACACACACCACACACACACACACACACACACACACACCCGCACACAAACACACACACACACACACACTCCACACACACACACCACCACACACACAACACTCCAAGGGCTGATCGTCTATCAAGTTCGAGCATCTGGTGTTTCAGACATTTCCCCCGCGGGTTAACGCTTTATCGTGTGTGGGTGGGGGGGTTGTGGTGTGTGGTGTGTGTGAGTGTGTGTCTCTTCATGCGTGTGCGTAGCGTGCCGTGCGTTGGTGTAATAGGTGTTTTGTGCGTGCTGGTCTGCCCGCGCGCGCCCTTTTTGTATGTGAGAGTGAGAGAACATACCTTCTATATCTATCTATCTTCTATCCATCTAACATCCATCTATCTATCTATCTATCTATCTATCTATACTATCTATCTATCATTATCTATCACTCTATCTCTCTCTCTATGTCTCACTTACTCTCAATCTCTCTTATCTATCTATCTATCTCACCTCTCTAACCCCCTCTCGCTCTACTTATCTCATCTCTCTATCGTCTCTCCTCTCTACACTCCAGCTCTCTCATCTATTTAATTTATCCCTGCCATCTATCTATCCGATCTCTCTATCCATCTCTTCTCTTTCTGCTCTCTCTCCTCTCTCTCTCTCTCTCTCTCTTTATAAGCTACCCGTTCTAGTGGGGTTAAATTGCGCCGAAATATCGGAGAATAGGAATTTTGAAAAAGTAACAAATCAACTCATCGGAGATGGATTGATTTCTGTCTCTCTCATCTCGCTCTCTCTCTCTCCTCTCTCTTCTCCATCACACACACACACACACACACACACACCACACACACACACACACACACACGCACCTTACACACACAACACAGGCAAGCACGCGCGCGCGCACACACACAACACACACACACACCACACTACAAAAGACATAACTTATCAGACGTAAGAAACACTCAACACACCCATTACATACACCGCCCCCTCCTCCCCCCTCCCCACACACAACACAGAGGGGTGTGAGTGACCGATGACGATTAAAGAGCACGGGAATATGAGACGGCAAAACCACACTGGGGGAAGAGAGAGAAGAGAGAGAGAGAGAGAGAGAGAGAGAGAGAGAGAGAGAGGGACGATAGACAAACAACAGACAACGACACATAGACACAGCGCATGTTTTCCCCATTCATGCATGTCATTCCATACACAGCATCGCCCGGAGGCATATAGAAGTAATCGATGTACATGAAATGCATTCCCAGGTCACGGTCATTTGCCCTATAGATTGTCCTTTTTTTCCCTTGCTTCTTGTAAGGGCTTAATCCATTGGGTTTCTGTTGCAGTGTTTCGAGCCCCCCCCCCCCCCCCTCCCCCACACCCACACACACACGCTCGCTAGATTCGCACGCACGCCGCACGCAGACATGAAGCATGCCACGAACGCATGCATACACGCATTGTGATCTTGCTCGTTCAACACACTCACACACACACACACACACACACACACACACACACACACGTAAGCAAATGACGCTGAGAAGAGAGAGAGAGAGAGAGAGAGAGAGAGAGAGAAGAGAGAGAGAGAGCGGCTGGGGGTAAATTTACGACTGGTGGGGGAAATGACGATGGGGAGGGAGACTGATGAGGTGGAGTGGAGGTGAGGAGGGGGGGCGGGGCGGGGGGGGGGGGGGGGATTGAGATCCGGTTATTCAAATCAGCTGCGGGGCGTGCAGATAGATCTTGAGCTCTCAAAGGGGGTACCTTTCTTTCTTCACTAATTCCGTGTGCCACTTTCATATACACATGAGGCAGGGGCCTCTCGCTCCGCACTCCTCAGGTCTTGAAAAAGGCGAACAAGCTCCCCCCCGCCCCCCCCCCCCCCTCAACGACATCTGTGCGACCATGTAAACTGAAGACGGCTCTTTAAGTCTCTTCTAATCTAGCGAGCCTGGAAAGGGAAGAAACTGTCTCCCCCCCCCCTTCCCCCCCCCCAATGTTTCCTGGTCTACAAGCGTAAGACAGGGCTCTCCACTTTCGATTTTGCTCAAGGGCCCTGAAGAGGAGAAAGATGTTTTGTGATCAATAATCCTTTCTTCGCCATGTGTATTTTTTGCACGAAGAACAGGCCTCAAGCTCAGAGCCCTGAGCGAGTACAACGCTTTTTTTTCTCTTCTTCTTAAAGTACATGTCTGTTTCATTTGTATTTCCTTAATCGAAGTTTCATTGTTTCATTTCATTTCAGTTTATTTAGTTCAGGTTGTTTTCCTGTCTGACAAATATTTACATTTTCTTTTTTTTTTTTCGCCATTAGGTATACGAATATGCTCGCGGTCGAACTTCATTTTTTGACGAAAGGATAGACGATGTGTGTGTGTGGTGTTGTGTTTGTGTGTGTGAGTTGTGTGTGTGTGTGTGTGTAATTTGATGTAGAGCATTTGTGTCTGAAACTGTCCAATTTATTCTTTGGAGAAGGCAGCCATTTGCTGTGTGTTTGTGTCGGAAAACGGTCACGGAATTTTTTCTGTTGACGTCTGGCAGCTGCACCAATGGCATCACGTCCCAGCTGCCTGACTGCCCCTGCTCCATTCATGCGAAGCTCGACACCCTATGCTCTGCCCGTAATACTGATAAGAATGGTGCTTTACTGATACAGACAGCAACAGAAGCGTAGATGGGTGAACGCAACTTCAACAATTAAAAAAAAAAAAAAAGGAAATATAAATCGAAAAAGCCAATCTTATAAAACAAATACGCCCAGTAGATATTTATTCGATGAGTTCATCTGTTCACAATTACATTACTCGCAAAAAAAAAAAGAAAGAAAAAAAAGAGAAAAAAAAAAAAAAAAAGATGAAAAAAAAAGAAAAAGGGGTCAACACTAAAACGTGTCCTTGTGACTATTTTCTGACTTTGCTGGACAGATGCAGATGAAACTAGCCTAAAAGGAAAAGCAGAAGAGTGAACTAACTAAAACGAAAGCAATGATGAACTAACGAAAATTAAACAGCAGATGATGAACAGCTCAAAGTAACGCAGATGAAGAACTAGCTAAAAGGAAAACGCATATGATGAACGTAGCTAAAAGAAAAGCAGATGATTAACTAACTAGAAGGAAAAGCAGATAGATGAACTATAATAAGAGGAAACGCAGAAGATGAACTAACTAAAGAGAAACGCAGATGAAGAACTAGCTAAAAGGAAACTCAGATGTAAACTTACTAAAAGGAAAAGCAGATGATGAACTAACTAAAAGGAAACGCAGATGATGCACTAACTAAAAGGAAATGCAAATGGTGACTTCACTAAAAGGAACTGCAGAGGGTGAACTAACTAAAGGAAACGCAGATGATGACCTAATCTAAAAAGAAAAAAAAAGAGAAGGAAAAGGTTGTGTGCTGTTACTTCACTCATAAACAAAAACAATCACCAAGCCGTGAACGACAAGTTCGTGAGCGCACCAGTGTCCGGCACTTAACAGAGAGTTCTGTCCTGAAACCGTGCGTCCCAGTGTCCGACACTAACAAGAGTTCGTGTCCCTGAAACCGTGCGTCCCAGTCCCGACACTGACAGAGAGTTCGTGTCCTGAAACCTGCGTCCCAGTTGTCCCGACACTAACAGAAGTTCGTGTCCTGAAACCGTGCTCTCTGATTCAATGCAAAGGTGGGGCGGGGGGTGGGGGTGGGGGGGGGGAGGGGTTGGGGGGGGGGGGGCGGGGGGGGAGGGGGGGGTTGGGGGTGGGGCGGGCGGGGGGGGGTGGGCAGGAGGAGTGGGAACGACAAGAGTGGAAGGTGGTTAAGTAAGGAGGATGGTAGGGGAGGGGCGGAGAGAGAGAGAGGGGGACAAGATACTTTTTTCCTCCCTTCCCAACAACTCATGGAAGCAAAAGGATCTCCTCTCTCTCTCTCTCTCTCTCTCTCTCTCTCTCTCTGATGGTTGGCCGAAGCTGATTAACACCATGAAAACCAGAGGGTACCCGAGTAGACACCCCCCCCCCCCCCGAACTTCCGCCTCACTCCTGCGCCCCCCCCACCCACTCCACCCCCCCCCCTCCCCCCCCAGTTGTGGAGCGTCTACATGACATAATTAATACCTGGAGATCAAAACAAACAAAAATGACCACAAACTCAACACACTGGACTAAACGTGTCGTATTGATTCAACGACATAACAGATTGACCGTTCCGAAACCATGTTTGGTTCTATGGTGATGGGGTGGGGTGTGGGAGGGCCCTTCTCTATACAAAATACCCCGTCTTTTGGAAGTGATGGTGCTGAAAATGTTCCTCTTTTCTGTCAGTCCTTGGGACTCTGTGC
>JAFLJL010013766.1:15000-17500 GCA_018398815.1 Conus ventricosus | reverse complement strand
GAGGGAGGGAGAAGAGAGAGGAGAGAGAGAGAGAGAGAGAGAGAGAGAGAGAGAGAAGAGAGAAGAGAGAGAGAGAGAAAGTCACTTAAAAACGCAAACATTTCGACAGAATGACAAGAGGCAGGAGGTTAATAGGAAACACACACGCACACACACCCACACATACACACACACACACACACACACACACACACACACACACACACACACACACACTCACACACACTCACACATCACACACACTTCATATAAAACATACTTACTAAACAAATAACATACATAATATGCATTTCAAGTACAAAAGCACTTTCTAAATAGTCCAGGTACATACATAAGGCAAAGAGGTGGTGGTGAATGGTGGTTGGATTTTATGGCGGAGTATGTAAGTACTGGCACATAAGAGGTTAAAATATGGTTTTGAAGGTTGGTAGCATTTGAGCGCTGTTTGGGGTTTTTTGATTCAGAGCGAGTTCCATTGACAGGAACCTGAAATATGTTTAAACTGGATTGAATAATTCAATTCAGGAACAGGGACATGAAGTTTGGAGTAGAGTCCTTGAGGAATTTAATGAGAAACTGAATCTAATGTTGAGGGTGCCTTCCAAATCACAATCTTGTGCATTATGATCCCTTTGATGTATCTAATCTCAGACTTAAATGGGAGAACTTGAATCTTTTATAGTCCATCCAGAAGACTACAGCTTTTTTAGGAGGACTAATTTGAGGCTCGCTGTGCAGCTTAAAATGGAAGAGAGAGAGAGAGAGAAGGAGAGAGAGAGAGAGAGAGAGAGAGAGAGAGAGAGAGAGAGAGAGAGAGAGAGAGAGACTTCAGACTTCAGAATTTTTTTTTTCATTCTTAAGGCCATGGGCCCCATTCAAGGAAAACTGAGCACAAGAGAGAGAGAGAGAGAGAGAGAGAGAGAGAGAGAAGAGAGAGAAGAGAAGAGAGAGAAGAGACAGAGACAAGAGAGACAGAGAGACAGACAGACAGACAGACAGACAGACAGACAGGCAACAGACAGACAGAAAGACGGAGACAGCGACAAAGCGACCATACAGAATCGGAGAGAAAGTAAGAGAGAGAGAGAGACAGAGAGCAAGAGAGAGGGGGAAGGGAAAGAGATAGAGAGAGAGCACAAGTGTCAATATGTACAGGCAGATGAACAAAATGATGAAGATCATGTTACAGGAAAGAGCAGAGAAACTGGGAAGAGGGGGTGGGGAATGAGGGAAGAAGAAGAAGAAGAAGAAGAAGAAGTAAGAAAAGAAGAAGAAAGAAGAAGAAAAGAAGATGAAGGAGAGGAGGAGGAGTAGGAGGAGGAGGAGGAGGAGGAGTGGAGAGGAGGAGCAGAAGAAGAAGAAGAAAGAAAAGAAAAGGAAGAAAGGAGCTGGAGCTCTGAGGGGAGGCTGTACATTTCTACATAGAAAGGTCCAGTGCTGGCCGGGTAACTGTCAGTCAGGTCATGACTAGAGCGGTGGGTGGGTCGGGGGTGGGGGGGGGCGGGGAAGGAGGACGGGGAGGGGGGTGGTTGCGGGGGAGGGTAAGGGTGGTGTGGACAACCATCGAGGTTTTCTTTCAAACTCGAGTCTGGGGAGGGAGGGGGACTAGGGGGGGGGGATGGGGCAAAAGGAGTTAGAAAGGAGGAGAAGAGGGACAGGGGGTTGGGGGCAAAAGACGCCCAGAGTAGAAGGAGGAGGAGGACAGGGGGGAGGTGGGCAAAAGGACCAGGAGTTAGAAGGAGGGGAGGGACTGGGGAGGTGGGGCAAAAGGACGCGATTAGAAGGTGAAGGAAGAGTACAGGATGAGGTGGGGCAAAAGGACCAGGAGTTAGAAGGAGGTGGAGGGACAGAGGTGGGCAAAAGGACGCAGGAGTTTAGAAGGAGGAGGAGGACAGGGGGAGGTGGGGCAACAGACGCAGGATTAGAAGGAGAAGAGGGAAGGGTGAGTGGGCAAAAGGACTTCAGGATTAGAAGGAGAGAGGGACAGGGGGAAGTGGGGCAAAAGGAACGCAGGAGATAGAAGGAGGAGGAGGGACAGGGGGGAAGTGGCAAAAGGACGCAGGATTTAAAGGAAGGAGGAGAGGGACATGGGGAGGTGGGGCAAAAGGACGCTGAGTTAAAGGAGGAGGAGGAGGGACGGGGAGGTGGGCAAAAGGACCAGAGTTAGAAGGAGGAGGAGGGACAGGGGGAAAGTGGGGCAAAAGGACTCAGGAGTTAGAAGGAGGCGGAGGGAACAGGGGGAGTGGGCAAAAGGACGCAGGAGTAGAAGAGGAGATGGACAGGGGAGGTGGGGCAAAAGACCAGGAGTTAGAAGGAGTGAGGGACAGGGGGGAGGTGGGGCATAAGGACGCCAGGAGTTAGAAGGAGGAGGAGGGACAGCCGGGGGAGGTGGGCAAAAGGACGCACGAGTTAGAAGGAGGAAGGAGGGACAGGGGAGTGGGTCTAAAGGACACAAGAGATAGAAGGAGGAGGAGGACAGGGGGAGGTGGTGGCAAAAGGA
>JAFLJL010013766.1:0-7500 GCA_018398815.1 Conus ventricosus | reverse complement strand
GACCCCCCCCCCCCCGCCCCCCCCCCGACTGCCCGCCCCGCGCCCGACCGACCCCCCGACCCCCCCCCCCCCGGACCGACCCCCCCCCCCCCCCCCGAATCCCCACCCCCCCGCCGGACCCCGCCCCGACCCCCCCCCCGACACTCCCCCCCCCCCCCCCCCCAGCCCGACCCCCCCCCGACACGACCCCCCCCCCCCCCCCGACCCCCCCACCGACCGACTGCTAACTATCGTTAAGGGTGTTATGTGTCGTTTGGACTGCTAACTATCGTTTTTTATTTTTTTTTTTTTTTTTTTTTTTTTAAGGGGTTGTATGTCGTTTGGACTGCTAACTATCGTTTAGGGTGTAGGTCGTTTTGATGCTATACTATCGTTTAAGGTGTATGTCGTTTGACTGCTAACTATCGTTTAGGTTGTATGTCGTTTGACGGCTAACTATCGTTAAGGCGTGGTATGTCTTTTGATGCTAGACTATCGTTTGGGTGTATGTCGCGTTTGACTCGCTAACTATCGTTAATGGTGTATGTGTTCGAAAATGCAAACTTTCGGTAAGGGTGGTTATGTCGTTTCGTCTGCCAACTATCGTTTTACGGGTGTATTGTCGTTCGACTGCTATACTATCTTTTTGTTGTTAAGGGTGTATGTCGTTTGACTGCAAACTATCGCGTTCTTTTTAAGGGTGTAGGTCGTTTTGACTGCATAACTATCGTTTAAAGGTTGGGGTATGTCGTTTGACTGCCTAACTATTGTTAGGGTTGTATGTCGTTGACTGCTAACTATCGTTAAGGGTGTATGTTGTTTGACTGATAACATATCGTTAGGGGTGTATGTCGTTTGCTGCAAACTATCGTTAAGGGTGTATGCGTTTGACTGCTGACTATCGTTTAAGGGTGTATGTCGTTTGACTGCTAACTATCGATTTTTTTTTATGGGTGTTGTTGTATGTCGTTTTGACTGCTACCTATCGTTTAAATGGGTTTGTATGTCGTTTGACTGTAACTATCGTTAGTGGTATGTCGTTCGCTGACAACTGCTAACTATCGTTAAGGGTTGTATGTCGTTTGATGCCTAACTATCGTTAAGGATGTGTTGTCGTTTGGACTGCTAACTATCGTTTGAAGGGTGTATTTCGTTTGATGCTAACTATCGTTTTAAGGGTGTTGTATCTCGTTGACTGCTAACTAGCGTTAAGTGTGCCATTGTCCGTTTGACTCTAAGAAAGTATCGTTAAGGGTGTATGTCGTTTTTTGACTGTAACTATCGTTAAGGGTGTATGTCGAGTTTGACTGCGCTAACTATCGTTAAGGGTGTATGATGTAGTTTGATGCTAAAACCTATCGTTAGAAGGGTGTATTCGTTGAGAACTGCTAACTAATCGTTATGGGTGTAGTCGTTTGTACTGCTAACTATCGTTATGGGTGTTATGTCATTGACAGTTAACTATCGTTAAGGGTTGTTATGGTCGTTTTGACTGGCTAACTATGTTTAAGGGTGTATGTCGTTTGGATGCTGGACTCTCGTTAAGGAGTGTATGTCGTTTGACTTGCTAAACTATCGTTAAGGGAGTATGTCGTTTGACTGCTACTATCGTTAGGGTGTACGTCGTTTAACTGCTAACTATCGTTAAGGTTGTATGTCGTTTGACTGCACCAAACCATCGTTAAGGGTGTATGTCGTTTGACTGCTAACTATCGTAAGGGTTGTATTTCGTTGGACTGCTAACTATCGTTAAGGGTGTATGTCGTTGACTGTAAACTATCATTAAGGGTGTACGTCGTTTGATTGCTAACTCGCGTTAAGGGTGTATGTCGTTTTGATGCTAACTGTCGTAACGGTTGTATGGTCGTTTGACTCATAATGTCGTTAAGGGTGTATGTCGTTTGACTGCTAAACGATCGTTAAGGGTGTATAGTCAGTTTGACTGCTAGCTATCGTTAAGGGGTGTATGTCGTTTGACAGTAACTATCGTTAAGGGTGTATGTCGTTTGTTGTACCTATCGTTAAGGGTGTAATGTCGTTTGATCTGCTAACTATCCGTAAAGGGTGTATGCGTTTGACTGCAACTGTCGTTAAGGGTGTATGTCGTTCTGACTAACTATGGTTAAGGGTGTATGTCTTTTGATGCTAACATATCGTTAAGCGGTGGTATGTCGTTTGACTGCTAACTCTCATTAGGGGTGTATGGTCGTTTTGACTGCTAACTATCGTTAAGGGTGTATGTCGTTTGACTGCTAAATGTCGTTATGGGTGTATGTCGTTTGGATGCTAACTATCGTTAAGGGTGTTGTCGTTTGACTGCTAGCTATCGTTTAAGGCGTGTATGTCATTTGACAGTTAACTTATCGTTAGGGTTGTATGTCGGTTTGACTGCTAACTATCGTTAAGGATTTATGTCGTTTGGACTGCTACTATCGTTAAGGGTGTATTCGTTTGGACTGCTAACTATCGTTTAAGTTGTATTGTCGCTTGACTGCTACTATCGTTAAGTGTGTATGTTGTTTGATGCTAACTATGTTAAGGGGTGTGTGTCGTTTGACTGCTATCGTTAAGGGTGATGTCGTTTGCTGCTATGTATCGTTAAGGGTGTATGTCGTTTGACTGCTAACTATCGTTAAGGGGTTGTATGTAGTTTGACTGCTAACTATTCGTTAAGGGTGTATGTGTTTGACAGTAACTATGTTAAGGGTGTTTGTCGTTTGACTGTTAACTATCGTTAAGGGTGTATGTCGTTTGAATGCTAACTATCGTTAAGGGTGTATGTCGTTTGCAGTACAGTAACTTTCGTTAAGGGTGTAGTCGTATGACAGTAAACTAATCGTTTATTAAGGGTGTATGTCGTTTGACTGCTAAACTTCGTGAAAAGGGTGTATGTGTTTGTCTGCTAACTATCGTTAAGGGTGTATGCGTTTTGACTAACTATCGTAAGGGTGTATGTCGTTGAACAGCTAACTATCGTTAAGGGTGTATGTCGTTTGACTGACTAACTATCGTAAAGGGTGTATGTCGTTTGATTGCTAACTATCGTGAAGGGTGTATGTCGTTGGCACTGCTAACTATCGTTAAGGGTTGTACGTCGTTTGACTGCTAACTTCGTTAAGGGTGTAGTCGTTTGACGCTCAACTATCGTTAAGGGTGTATTGAGTTTTCGGACTGCTGACTATAGCAAAGGGTGTAAGTCATTAGACAGTAACTATCCTTAAGGGTGTATGTCGTTTGACCAGTAACTATCGTTTAAGGGTGTATGTCGTTGACTGCTACTATCGTTTAAGGTGTATTCGTTTGATGCCAAACTATCGTCTCAGGGTGTATGTCGTTTGACTGCTAAACTATCGTTAGGAGTGTATGTCGTTTGAATTGCTAAGATCGTTAAGGGTCTTGTACGTCGTTTGGACTGCTAACTATCGTAAAGGGTGTATGTCGTTTTTGACTGCAAACCATCTTTAGGGTGTATGTCGTTTGACTGCTATACTATTGTTAAGGGTGTATTGCCGTTTGGGGGACTGCTAACTATCGTTAAGGGTGTATTGTCGTTCTGACTGGTTAACTGTCATTAAGGGTTGTATTGTCGTTTGACTGCTAAACGATCGTACGGGTGTATGTCGTTTGACGCTATCGTTAAAGGGTGTATGTGTTTGACTGCTAACTATGTTAAGGGTGTATGTGTTAATGACAGTAAGTATCGTTTAAGGGTGTATGTTGTTTGACTGCTAACTATCCTTAAGGGTGTATGTGTTTGACAGTAAGTATCGTTGAGGGTGCATGTCGTTTGACTGCTAACTATCGTTAAGGGTGTATGTCGTTTGACTGCTAAAACTATCGTTAAGGGTGTATTGTGTTTGACTGCTAACCATCGTTAAGGGGTTGTCGTTTGACTGCTAACTATCGTTAATTGTGTATGTCGTTGACTGTAAATATCGTTTTATGAGTGTTTGTCGTTTGACAGTAACTATCGTTAAGGGTTGTATGTATGTGATTGCCAGTAACTATCATAGGGTTGTAGGTCGTTGACTGCTAAACTATCGGTTAAGGCTGTATGTCGTTTGACTGCTAACTATTGTTAAGGTGTGTATATGGTTTGACTGGTACTATCAATATAGGGTGTATGTCGTTTGACTGCTAACTATCGTTTAAGGGGTATGTCGTTTGACTGCTAACTATCTTAAAGGGTGTATGTCCATTTGACTGCTAACTATCGTTAAGGGTGTATGTCGTTTGACTGCTAACTATATGTTAAGGGTGTACGTCGTTTGTTGCTGCTAACTTTCGTTAAGGGTGTATGTCCGTTTGGCTGCAACTATCGTTTAAGGTGTATGTCGTTTGACTGTAACTATCGTTAAGGGTGTATGTCGTTTGCACTGCTAACTATCGTTAAAGGGGTGTATGTCGTTTGACTGCTAACTATCGTTAAGGGGTGTATGTCGTTTTGACTGCTAACTATCGTTAAGGGTGTATGTCGTTTTGACTGTATACTATCGTTAGGGTGTATGTTGTTTGACAGTAAGTATCGGATAAGGGCGTATGTGGTTTGACTGCTAACTCTCCATAAGGGTGTATGTCGTTTGACAGTAAGGAATCGTTGAGGGTGCATGTCGTTTGAGTGCCTAAGTATCGTTAAGGGTGTATGTCGTTTGATGCTAAACGATCGTTTATGGGTTGTATGTCGTTTTACTGCTAACTATCGTTAAGGCTGTATGTCGTTTGACAGTAAGTCAGTGCCTTAAACTATCGTTATGGGTGTATGTCGTTTGACAGTAAGTCGGTGGACCTATCGTTAAGGGTGTAATGTCGTTTTGACAGTAAAGTCGGTGGTAACTATCGTTAAGGGTGTATGTGTTTGACAGTACATCGGTGTAACTATCGTTTAGGGTGTATGTCGTTGGGCAGTTGTCGGTGCTAACTATCGTTAAGGGTGTATGTTGTTGGACAGTAAGTTGGGCTAAACTATTGTAAGGGAGTATGTCGATGGGACAGTAAGTCGGTGCTAACTATCGTTAAGGGGTATGTCGTTGGACAGTAACGTGGTGCTAAATATCGTTAAATTTGTGTATGTCGTTGGGACCAGTAAGTCGGTGCTAAACTATCGTTAAGGGGTATGTGTGACAGTGAAAGTCGGTTGAACTATCGATAAGGGTGTGTATGTCGTTTGACTGAAAGTCGGTGCTAAACTATCGTTAAGGGTGTATGTCGTTTGACTAGTAAGTCGGTGCTACTAACTATCTTTAAGGGTGTATATCGTTTGACATAAGTCGGTGCTAACTATCGTTAAGGGTGTATTTCGTTGTCAGTAAGTGGTGCTAACTATTGTTAAGGGTGTATGTCGGTGGACGTAAGTCGGTTGCTAAGTAATCGTTAAGGGTGTATGTCGTTGGACAGTAAGTCGATGCTAATATCGTTTAGGGTGTATGTCGTTGGACAGTAAGTCGGTGATAAATATCGTTTAGGGTGTATGCGTTGGACAGTTAAGTCGGTGCTAACTATCGTTAAGGGTGTATCTCGTTGGACAAGTAGTCGGTGCTAACTATCGTTAAGGGTGTATTGTCGTTAGACCGGTTAAGTCCGGTGCTAAGTATCGTTAAGGGGTGTATGTCGTTTGACAGTAAGTTGGTGTGCTAACTATCGTTAAGGGTGTATGTCGTTTGTAAGTAAAGTCGGCTGCTAACTATCGTTAAGGGTGTATGTCGTTTTGGACAGTTAAGTCGGCGCTAACAAATCATTAAGGGTGATGTCGTTTGGACAGTCAGTCGGTGCTAACTATCGTTAAGGGTTGTATGTTTTGTGACAGTAAGTCGGTGCTAACTATCGTTTGAGGGTGTATGTCTGTGTGACAGTAATTCGGTGCTACCTATCGTTAAGTGTGGTATCTCGTTGACAGGTAAGTCGGGGTGTATCTATCGCTAAGGGTGTTTGTCGTTTGACAGTAAGTCGTGGTGCTAACTATCGTTAAGGGTGTATGTCGTTTGTCAGTAGTCGGTGTAACTATCGTTAAGGGTGTATGTCATTTGTAGGAAGTCGTTTGCTAACTATCGTTAAGGGTGTATGTCGTTTTTCAGTAACGTCGGGTGCTACCTATCGTTAAGGGTGAATGTCGTTGGACGTTAAGTCGGTGCTACACTATCGTTCTAGGGTGTATGTCGTTTTGACAGTAAGTCGATGCTAACTATCGTTAAGGGTGTAGTCGTTGGTCAGTAAGTCGGTGCTAACTTTCGTTTAGGGTGTAATGTCGTTGGACAGTTAGGTCGGTTGCTCACTATCATTAAGGGTGTATGTAGTTGGACCAGTAAGTCGGTGCTACTATCGTTTAGGGTGTATATGTCGTTTGACATAAGTGCGGGGCTAAAGTATCGTTAAGGTGTATTCGTTTGACTGTAAGTCGGTGTGACTACTATCGTTAAGGGTGTTTGTCGTTTGTCAGTAATCGGTGCTAAAACTATCGTTAAGGGTTTTATGTCTTTGGACAGTAAGTCGGTGGCTAACTATCGTTCAGGGTGTATGTCGTTTGCAGTAAGTCCGGTTGCTCTAAGTATCGTTAAAGGTGTATGTTCGGTTTGACAGTAAGTTCGGTTGCTATAAGTAAGTTAAGGGTGTATGTGTTTGACAGTAACGTCGTGCTAACTATCGTTAAAGGGTTGTTTTTTTTTTATTTAAATTTGGGTTTTCGTTTGACAGTAAGTCGGGTTGCTAACCTATCGTTAAGGGTTGTATGTCGTTTTGACAGTAAGTCGGTGCTAACTATCGTTAAGGGGTATGTCGTTTGTCAGTACGTCGGTGCTAAACTTTCGTGAAGGTTGTATGTTCGTTTGACCAGTAAGTCGGTGCTAACTATCGTTAAGGGTGTATGTGTTTGACAGAGTGGGTGCTAACTATCGTTAATGGGTGTATGTCGGTTTGGACGGTTAATTCGGTGCTAACTATCGTTAAGTGTGTATGTCGTTTTTGTCAGTAAGTCGGTGCTAACTATCTTTAAGGGTGTATGTCGTTTGACAGTAAGTCGGTGCTCTAACTATCGTTAAGGGTGTATGTCGGTTTGACAGTAAGTCGGTGCTAACTCATCGTTAAGGGTGTATGTCGTTTGACAGTTAGTCGGTGCTAACTATCGATTTAAGGGTGTATGTCGTTTGACAGTTAAGTGGCGTAAACAATCATTATGGGTGAATGTCGTTTGACGTAAGTCGGTTGGCCCTTAAATATCGTTAAGGTGTATGTTGTTTGACAGTAAGTCGGTGCTAACTTCGTTAAGGGTTGTATGTCGTTTGACCAGTAATTCGGTGCTACCTTTCGTTAAGTGTGTATCTCGTTTGACAGTTAGTCGGTGCTAACTATCGCTACGGGTCTGTTTGTCGTTTGACGTAAGTCGCGTGCTAACTATCGATAAGGGTTGTTATGTCGTTTGACAGTAAGTCGGTGCTAACTATCGGTTAAGGGTGTATGTCGTTTGACAGTAAGTCGGTCTTGAGACTTCTGTGGGCGGGAGTAATGCTAATTAGTAGTGCCTTACTATTC
>JAFLJL010013765.1:30000-37658 GCA_018398815.1 Conus ventricosus | reverse complement strand
TCTGGCGCGCTGATCGACCACTAAATCATGAGACTGGCCTGAGTTAGATTGGTCCAATCACACACACAGTACACACACACACACACACACACACACACACACACACACACACACACACACACACATATGTACACACAGCACACATACACACACACACACACACACTGTCACGAGTTTGTCACGAGGCCTATGACGATTGACCCATCTAGGGTGGTGGAATTATTCATTTATTTATTGTCGTTGCTGTTGTCGTGTATCCGTCCCTTAAGGTGGCTTGTGGTGCGGTTGCACCTTAATGTTGTTCAGCTCAGGTTAGGTTTACTTTCTCTCTCTCTCTCTCTCTAATTCCACTGCCCGTGCAATTCATCCTGCAAGTTCACGGGTGGCTGGTACCTTTCGCTTGAACTGGCTGTCTCTATCGGCCTCTCGTCTGTCTTTTTACCTGCCGCACGTGCATTATTCCTCTTAGGCTTGAGGTATTCTCACTGTGACGTGGCGTGGCATGTTGGCTGCCATCGTTTAGGCAGGTTTTCTCTTCACTCGAGCGGAAGATGTCTCTGGGAGCGCCTGCTCCGGTTCTGGTTCTACACCACTTCGTCGAAGGTACGGTCGGTACCTTCATTCCTACAGTCGGCCTGTAGGGGAGGGACATCACGTCATCTCTTTTCCGCATCTGCTCTGCTGTCCTCTCGACCGGACAGAGGGTAGAGAGTCGCTTGACCCGCCACTGGGGTCAACCACGGGTAGCTGGTAAGCATCAGTTTCGTGGTTTGTTGTTGTTTTTTTTGTTTAGCCGGCTAATTTTTCTCTTTTGCGCAATTTCTTTTGGTTTTCAAAATTATAAAAGAAATATTGCTCGAGACCACTTTTTTCTGGTTAATTCAATCTTTAACCTGGCCAGTCAAAATTATATCCAAAATTCTTTATTCTTTTTATGCATCTGGTGATGCGGTAGTCGGTGGGGATGGGGAGAGCCTGGTGATTCAGGGTTGGAACTTGCTTGGGCTCGCTCGTCCGCCCCTGTCACAATTGCCGGTCTCTTATTCTTCGGCCACCGTCTGTTTGTGTGTGCAAGGGGAACGAGTTCTATGTTTGCGAGCGTGCGTACGCATGATTAGTCGTTTGGATGCGTGTTGGAGAATTGTGTCATTTTGAAATGTTGCTATAAAATGTGGGGATAATTGTGCCATTGAATTATTATTATTTGCAAATGTGGTGGCGGTCATAAAGCAATGGTTGCTGTATTAGTTCAGTTCCTAAGAAAGGAAAATGTTGAACGTGAGTGAGGGAAGGATGAAGACATAATTTTCTATTCATGTGTTTAGCCTGTGAATGTAACCTCTTACCTGCTTCGTGTGAGGAGACCTTTAGCGAACATTCCTCAGTTGGTTTGTTTACTGTGTTATGCTCAGGTCTGTGTTGAGTTGGTGCTGTGAATGTACTCAGAAAACCTCCCCTCGCCCATCATGCGAGGGGCTGTTAGGATTTGACAGCATATGCCAGACTGTACTGACTGCGGGGTTCCAGTACCCTTTCTTCTTTCCTTCCAGTTCCTTCCGGTTCCTCTCTTCCCGGGGACTCACCCGAAGCTTGCGCTGTTGGGGCCGCGCACTGGTTGAGGTGCACATGGGCTTTGCTGGAGGATCCCGACCCTGTCCGGGACCTTCAGCGACATCGACAACGCCTCGTCCCACGGGACGCGTTCCCCGCGGTCCTCGGTCTTCCTACAGCCCGTGTCACCAGTGTGGTTCGCTATGTGTCGTGCAATTCGGGTGTGTGTGTGTCAATGGTGTCGGCATTGAAAGACACTTCGTTCAAGAACCGACCCGGTTTGGGGCACTTGATGCGACTCGGTGCTCACAGTGGACTTTGGAGAGGCAGGGGTGTGGGGAACCACATGAAGCACGGAAGGGAATGTGTGCTGGAAATCCTTATTTATGATTATAGTTATATTGTGTGGGTTGAAATGCTTGTTTGCGACTATGGGTATGTCGTGTGTGTTGAAATGCTTAATTGTGTGTATGTCGTGAGCGTTGAAATGCTTGATTGTGATTGTGCATGTTGTGTGTTGGAATGCTTATTTGTGACTATGTGTGTGTTGGTGTGAATAAATGGGGTGTTGTATCGTAATCTTTCTTGTGTGGTCTCTTGCGGGGCGTGTGAGTTCAGTCACTCCCTTCACTCCCATCTAGACCGATCCTGTCAGGGCAGACCTCCAGGGGCCGGTCGTGACACACACACACACACACACACACATACACACTCTCTCTCCCCCCTCTCTCTCTGTTTCCCTCCTCTCTCTCTCTCTCTCTCTCTCTCTCTCTCTCTCTCTCTCTCTCTCTCTCAGTTGCTGACCTTTTTGCTGAAGTAGGGAGACTGATGCTCAGTGGCGGAGGTCGGAAAAGACGATTGACTGGGGCTGGACTTGATGGAGGTGGTAGAGGAGGTCAGACTCGTCAGGCCGTCAAACTCTCCGGACACCACTCGATTCAGACGGTGGCTGGCATCTGATTCAAAGACACAACACCTTGTGCACTGACTGTACACACAGAGCACAGACTTGTACAGGTGTCTATTGCAGTTTTCCCATGATAGTTGAACAGGAAATCCTGCATTTTGGATCTATATGGGAAAATCTGTTCAGGAAAATCCTGCATTTTAGATCTATATGGGAAAATCGGTTGTTCAGGAAATCCTGCATTTTGGATCTATATGGGAAAATCGGTTGTTCAGGAAATCCTGCATTTTGGATCTATATGGGAAAATTGGTTGTTCAGGAAACACTGCATTTTGGATCTGTATGGGAAAATCGGTTGTTCTGGAAACCCTGCATTTTGGATATATCTATGTGGGAAAATCGGTTGTTCAGGAAATCCTGCATTTTGGATCTACATGGGAAAATCGGACATTCAGGAAACCCTGCATTTTGGATCTATGTGGGAAAATCGGTTGTTCAGGAAATCCTGCATTTTGGATCTATATGGGAAAATCGGTTGTTCAGGAAATTCTGCATTTTGGGTCTATACAGGAACATTAGTTGTACAGGAAATTCTGCATTTTGGATCTATATGGGAAACTCAGTTATACCGAAAATTCTGCATTTTGGATCTATATGGGAAAATATGTTGTACCGGAAATTTTGCATTTTGGATCTATATCGGCAAATCAGATTTACGGCTCCGAAAAAAACAATCTGGCAGGAATTTCTTCAAAGCATATGATGGAACCATACGCCGATCTTCCTAGCTCGCTAGCTGCTGATGTCTCTCCCAGAATCCAGTCCTACGTATACTCTAGCCTTCGATAAACTGTCGCTTCTGGATGGCTGAACCATGTTTGGCCGTTAATTCAAAACTGCACACATGCAATTTCTGGCTTCTCATGTTTTGATATTATTATTATTATTATTATTATTATTATTACAATGAATACTTATATAGCGCCTATTCCCAGCTAGAGACCAAGGTCTTAGCGCTTTACAATCCACACTCGTTTACACAACGGGCTGCCTACCTGGGTAGTGCCGACTGAAGAGCTGGCAGCTGGCGCTTCATTCAGTCGTTTCCAGTGTCATCCAGTCCATATGCTATGCTATGCTATGCTGAACGCCACGTGCTTAGAGGAAATAATGGATTGTGAGCCGATTCTCTTAAACGGAAAAGTGAGTATTCTGTTACATTTATAGTTTACAAGCTGTTGTGGTGGAATATAAAGGAATACATGACCAGCCAAAAGTGGCAAAGACTCCGAAGAAGTCGGCACCTATGTGGACTGCAAATTTAACTCTATGCACACTGTTGTCGTCGACCTGACTCTGGAGCAGCATGATGGACGATATCTTTTTTTTTTCAGCTGCCTTTCTTCAGTGACCCCTTCCTCCTCTCCCTTTTCTCCAGTGGTGATTACCCCTTGCCGCCCATTCCACCTGCTCCGCCGTATACACACCCACACCCAAGTTTATTCTGGAGCAATGCCATCATCAGTGATTTTCAGGGACCTATCGAGACTGAATGGTTCGAATCTGATGGTGGCGTAGCTAAACATTAACCCGTTGAGTGCCTTTAGTCGGTCAGCTGACGCGGTAATAAAAGTGCTTTTCCAGTGCCTATGGGCAGTCCCCTGACGTCATGCATTTTTCTTGAATTTTCATTGGTTACTATTTCTATCAATGGACTCAAATAGAGTTTGCGTACAAAGCCTTATATGTCTGTAGTCTTAAAATAATATGTAAATGACCACACGTGAGGGGAAAGCACATTTATTCTCATCACTGACTGGATGACCAGCCAGCACTTCGTGTCTCGCTTGCAAAGATGGCGGCGCAAACTTCGACAAGCCCAGCGACCAAATCAACGTATTTACACAGCTGAGCAGGCTCTGCTGATGAATTTTGACAAAGACAATAATCTTTTATTCAATGACTAACTCGAGCATGAAGGTGAGATGATGATAGTGGTGGAATTGCCGACCATATTCGTCAGTTATATGAGTAGGGCTCTGTGACCTCAGTGTGTGTTCAGCTGACTTGTGTCGAACGAGCCAGCCTCGTGTGTACTCTGCACTGCGTGCCGGTGGCCAGTGGTGTGATAGTCAGCGTGAGAGGGGAGTGCGGCTTGCTTGCGGCGTGACACGGGGCAGAGGGAAAGGTAGGGGAAGATGAGGGGTGAAAGAGAGGGTTGAAGTCCAGCAAGGGGGCGTGGTGGGGAGAGTGGGGGCGTGGTCGTGGACTGGTCAGTCTGCATCGAGTGTGAGCGTCTTGATAGACTTCCAAACTGTTTTACTTTCATTTACAGGTGTAGTGTGACAATACAAACTTTATTTTCAACTTTTTTGCTGTGTGTTCTTGTTTGGATGTGGTAAATACATATGTTTTTGATCGTGCAAAAAAATCTATCCAAATCTAAAAGCCTAAATACTTTTTTATTATCAAAATTAAAACAAAAGAAGCCCAGATTCAAAATCTTCATTCAATTTCCTTCAAAAATGATATAGATTTCATTTTTCTATCTTTTGTAGTTTCTGAGCTAGAATTTTTTGTTAATTATCATGAGATTTCCCAGGCACCTGGGAACACCTTTGTTTGTACTATTGTGGGGCACTGAACGGGTTAATGTATAACATTATCAACAGTTACTTAAAATGACTTTTGACTGCTTTAGATTAAATGGTTCGAATCTAGCTGTTGCATGGATAAACATAAATACTTAACATTATCCACAGTTACTTTAAGTGACTTTCAATTGCTTTAGATACAACGGTTCGCACCTGGTTGTTGCATGGTTAAACATCAATGTATAACATTATCAACAGTCCCTTTAAACGACTTTTAACAATTTAGATTAAATGGTTCGAATCTGGTCTTTGTGTGGTTAAACATCAATGTATAACATTATCAACAGTCCCTTTAAAACAGCCCTGATGTGGCCCTTTGCGGTCGGCTGGGCTATAAGCAACATTATCTTATCTTATCTAGTCCCTTTAAACGACTTTTAACAATTTAGATTAAATGGTTCGAATCTGGTCTTTGTGTGGTTAAACATCAATGTATGACATTATCAACAGTTACTTTAAACGACTTTTAACAATTTAGATTAAATGGTTCGAATCTGGTCTTTGTGTGGTTAAACATCAATGTATAACATTATCAACAGTCCCTTTAAACGACTTTTAACAATTTAGATTAAATGGTTCGAATCTGGTTTTTTTGTGTGGTTAAACATCAATGTATAACATTATCAACAGTCCCTTTAAACGACTTTTAACAATTTAGATTAAATGGTTCGAATCTGGTCTTTGTGTGGTTAAACATCAATGTACAACATTATCAACAGTTAGTTTACATGACTTTCAACTGCCTTCGATTGAATGGTGGGAACCTGGTTGTTGCGTGGTTAAACATTAATCTGTAACATTATCAACAGTTACTTGAAATGACTTTCAGCTGCTTTAGATTAAACAATTTGAATCTGGTTGTTGCGTGGTTAAACATTAATCTACAACATTATCAACAGTTACTTGAAATGACTTTCAGCTGCTTTAGATTAAACAATTTGAACCTCGTTGTTCCGTGGTTAAACATTAATCTACAACATTATCAACAGTTACTTGAAATGACTTTCAGCTGCTTTAGATTAAACAATTTGAATCTGGTTGTTGCGTGGTTAAACATTAATATATAACGTTATCAGCAGTTACTTTAAATGACCTTCGACCGCTTTAGGTTATCTTTATTCGCGCGCGCCGCGCGCGCGCGCGCGCGCGCATGGTGCGTGGTGCGTGCGTGTGTGTGTGTGTGTGTGTGTGTGTGTGTGTGTGTGTGTGTTATTTTTCCTTTGTTATTCTTTGTGATTGTGAAGTGCTTTGCACCGGGGATCTGTTATATAAATTTGTACATAGTTTTCCTTTATCATTCTTATCACTGATATTATCATCATCATTACTACTATAATCATCATATCATTTTTAGCAGCAGCAACAGCAGTAGTAGTAGAAGTAAGTAGTAGTAGTAGCAGTATCATTATCATTGACTGTTGTTGCTGTTATTACAATCATCATTATTACAATTATGTTGTTGTTGTTATTACAATCATCACCATTATAAATCATTGTCATCATGATGATGATTATCACTTTTCAAACAATACCTGTTATTATAATCATTCTACTGTGTTTTTTTTATCGCCATCATTATTATCATTTTTCAAACAATACCTATCATCATAATCATTCTGCTATTATTATCGCTATCATTATTACCATTTTTCAAACAATAACTGTTATCATAATCATTCTACTATTGTTATCGCTATCATTATTATAATTTTTCATTCGAACAGTACCTGTTATCATTATCATTCTACTATTAATATCGCTATCACTATCATTATTTTACTTTCATTATCGCTATCATTATTATCTTTTTTCGAACAATACCTGTTACTATAATCATTCTACTATTATTATCGCTATCATTATTATCATTTTTCAAACAACACTTGTTATCATAATCATTCTACTACTATTATCGCTATCATTATTATCTTTTTTCGAACAATATCTGTTATCACAATCATTCTACTACCATTATCGCTACCATTATATTCATTTTTCAAACAATATCCGTTATCACAATCACTCTACTACCATTATCGCTATCATTATCATCTATATTGATATTACTTCATGGCGTCATTATCGCTATCATCTATCTTGATATTACCTCATAGCATCATTATTGCTATCATTATCATCTATATTAATATTACCTCACAGCATCATTATCGCTATCGTTATCATCTATCTTGCTATTGCCTCATAGCGTCATTATCGCTATCATTATCATCTATATTGATATTACCTCATAGCGTCATTATCGCTATCATTATCATCTATATTGATATTACCTCATAGCATCATTATCACTATCATTATCATCTATATTGATATTACCTCATAGAGTCATTATCGTTATCACATTCATCTATATTGATATTACCTCATAGCATCATCATCGCTATCATTATCATCTATATTGATATTACCTCATACCGTCAATATCGCTATCATTATCATCTATATTGATATTACCTTATAGCGTCATTATCGCTATCATTATCATCTATATTGATATTACCTCATACCGTCATTATCGCTATCAT
>JAFLJL010013765.1:17500-25000 GCA_018398815.1 Conus ventricosus | reverse complement strand
GCCACTTAGGCAAGGCGCTGTACTTCATCTGCCGAGGATAGAACTTCTTCTTTGGCAGAATAATGAAGATTTGGCTGAGATCAGTTTACTTTGGCAGAATAATGAAGATTTGGCTGAGATCAGTTTACTTAAGTATTTGCACTGCACAGAACTTCTTTTAGGAGAATGAAGATTTGGTTGAAATCAGTTTACTTAAGCATTTGCACTTCACAGAACTTCTTTAGGAGAATAAAGGTTTGGTTGAAATCAGTTTACTTAAGTATTTGCACTTCACAGAACCTCTTTAGGAAAAATAAAGGTTTGTTGAAATCAGTTTTACTTAAGCATTTGCACTTCACAGAACTTCTTTAGAGAATGAAGGTTTGGTTGAAATCAGTTAACTTAAGTATTTGCACTTCACAGAACTTCTTTGAGGAAAAATAAAGGTTTGGTTGAAATCACTTTACTTTAAGTATTTGCATAATCTTGCTGACAGACAGACAAACACACAGACACAGGAAAAAACAAAAACCCTCCCTGCTAGGAGGTAGCATAACACTCTCAACAAAACACTTTAGTCCTCCAAGCCGAGCACTCTTCTCCAAATTACCTCTCTTGGCCAGGTCCTGGATACGCGTGCAGGTCGAGTTGTCCTTCCCTGTCTGCGGTGCTGACCCCTGAGTCCACGGCGGGCGAGCGTCCATCCCTGGGGAGGTGCTCACCGTGCAGTCATCGCCCTTGCTCTTGTCGTCATTGCTGTCCTTCTTCACCTCACCCCCTTCCCTGCTGGGAGGGGGCCTAGGGGAGAGCTGCTGGTGTTGCTGGTGGTGTCGGTGGTGTATGGGGTGTTGGGGTGGTGGTGGCGGTGTGTTGGGGATGTTGGGGGTGGTGGTGGCGGTGGTGTCTTGTGCAGTGCCTGGAACCAGGCAGAGAGTTGAACCATTGGAGAAGGAAAGACAAATTAAAAGATTGGAAACACTCTCCATGACTACGGAGAGAGAGAGAGAGAGAGAGAGAGAGAGAGAGAGAGAGAGAGAGAGAGAGAGAGAGACAGACAGACAGACAGAAAGAGAAAGAGAGAGAGGGGGAGATAGATAATAAGAGAGAGACAGAGAGAGAGACAGACAGACAGACAGACAGAGAGAAAGAGAGAGAGAGGGGGGAGATAGATAGATAAAGAGAGTGAGGGGGAGAAAGAGAGGGAGAAAAGAGAGAAGAGAAGAGAGAGAAAGAGAGGGAAAACAACAGATACAGGGGGGGAGAAAGGGGGTTGAGAGAGAGAGAGAGGAGAGAGAGAGAGAGAGAGAAAGAGAGAGAGAGAGAGGGGGGGGGAAGAGAGAGAGGAATGGGAGTGGAAATAGTGAGGAAAAAGCATAAGATCACCTTTAGAAAAAGATCATGTACCATTGTTATTTATAAATATCTCCCCTTGAGTTCCCCCCCCTTCCCCCATTTCATAAATCGTTACACAAAAACAAAAAAACCCCCAACACACAAACACACAACACACACACACACACAAACACCACACCAAACAACACCACACCCGAGAATGAATTAATTGTGGTGCAAACTTTAATTTAAAAAAAAAAAAAAAAAAGAAGAAAAAAAAAAACCTTTTTTTCCCAATCGTCCCATTCACGGTCCAAAATAAATCACATCCCGGCCAAAAATATCGTCCCCCACCCCCATTCCCCACCCCCCGTTTCAACACGCCACAAAGATTGACGTAAGCACCCCAAACTACCCTCCCCCCCCCAAATCTCCTTTCCCCTTCCGTTCTGTCCAAACTTTTCCAACCCCAGCATCGCTTTCCCCCCCTACAGCTCGGGTCACCCTCCCCCCCCCCCCCCCCCCCCCCCCCCCCTTCCACTACCCCCCCTTCCTTTCCCCCCCCCTTTCCACTACCCCCCTTTTCCCTCCCCCCCCTCCCCCCCCCCCCTTCCTCTTCGTTGCTAACGACCCACTTCTGTGTCTTCCCCACACAGATTTCTTTTTCTTTCGTTCTGTCTTTTCTTTCTTCTTCGTTGTTCTTTTTTTAAATTAAAAACCCAACCCTCCCGGGACGTTACTAAATCAGTAAACCCATTGGTGGGTCTAAATTTTTTGTTGGGCGAGGAAGGCTTTAAACTGTTTTCCGCCGGCAGTGGCTGGGGAAATGTAGTATACAGCTGCAAACACACGTCTGCAAAAGGGGCAGAGAGAGAGAGAGAGAGAAAAAGGGAGAAAAGGAGAGAGAGGGGGGAGAAGAGAGGGGAAAGGGGAGACAGAGAGAGGGGGGGGAGGGGGGGGGGAAAGGAGGGGGGAGGGGGAAAAAACAGACAGACAGAGAGAAAAGGGGGGGGGGGGAGGGGGGAGGGGGGGGAAGGAGAGAGAGAGAAAAGAAAAAACCAAGGAGAGAGACAACAGCAAAACCCAAAGGGCGAGAGGGGGAGGAGGAGGGAGAAAAGGGAGGGGGAAAGAGAGAGAGAGAGAGAAAAGAGAGAAGAGAAGAGAAGAGAAAAAGAGAGAGAGAGAGAAAAAAAAGAAAAGGGGGAAGAGGGGGGGGGCAAAAAAATGCATTTTACACCTTTCATTTCCATAGGCGCGCGCACGCGCGCGCGCACCACCAATACACACAAAACAACAAAAACACACAAAACCCCACCCAAAAACCACACAAAACCACACCACAACACAACACAAACACACCATAACACAGCACGCCCCAACACCACACACAAACCACACCCCACCCAAACCGCGCGCGCACACACACACATTGCACCTACACACCAACGACAGCAGCAAACTTAGAAAAAACAGGCTGAAACCCGCTAGAAAGCGACCCGAGGCACTAATTTCCCCCATCTTTTCTCCCCCCTAAATAACCCCCCCCCCCCCCCCAAAACCCCTCCTACCCCCCTTGCACTCCCCCCCCAAAACCCCACCCCCCCTCCCTCCCCTACAAGGTACCCCATCCTTTCTGCAAAAGTTCTCCCCCACCTCTACCCCCCTTTCCCCTTCCCCAAAACAATGTGGGGTTTGTGTGTGGTGTGGTTGTGTTGGTTTTGGGGGTGTGGTGTGTGTGGGTCGGCTGGTGCGGGGTTTTGTGCATCATCCTCTTTTCCCTCTCCCCCCCTCCCAAACCACTTAAATACTCCCCCTTTTTCTTCCCTTTTTCACACACCACACACACACAAACACACCAACCACACACAACACACAATAAAAATACATACAAAATACATACATACCACAGCGCGCCACAACCAACCCAAAAACACAACACACACACACCACAAATTATACAATACCAAAAATTTCACACACACACACACCACACACACCCAACCACACACACACACACACACACCACGTACACACACAAACCCTCACTGTTCCCCCCTCCCATCTCCCCCTCCCCTAGCCCCGTCCCCCCCCAAAACCCCTCCATTTTGTGCCCGCAAAGGTAAAGAAAAGGTTTTCCCCTATTTTCCCTTTTCTCTCCCCTTTGGGGAAAAAGGGGAAGGGGGAGGTGGAGAGGAGGGGAAAAGGGGGGGGGGGGGCCCCGCTCACTTCATCCCCCTTTCCTGTCTCAACCCACAGATGAACGTACCATCCCAAAAAAACTTTTTTGTACTTTTTTTCTGATCAAGACGCGAAATCGGTTTTATCTGCGTACTTTCTGCGCAAAAAAGGTTAATTCTTTTGCACTGATTTTTTTTTCCCTTTAAGAAAATTTTCTTTCTACTTTCCCAAGGAAAATACATTTTTTTTTTTAAAAAGATTTTTTTCAGTACGAGAGAGAGAGGAGAGAGGAGAGAGAGAGAGATTCCATTGCAAATCTCGCAAATTTTGAAAATACCCCAAAAGACAACACATACACCACTTCCTGGGGGCGCGCGCGCGCATTTACACGTCAGAGGAGAGGAAGAAGAGAGGAGGAAGCACAGACACAGACAAACAAAAGGGGACGAAACAACAGAAGCCCGAAAGAGACAAAAATTGGGTTTGATTTTAATTGCTTTTTTTTTTTAAACCCCATAAACGACAATGTAATGACCAACTCGCGCGCAATTCATTACAGTTATTTTACGCCCATTACGAAAGAAACAAGAAAAACACCATTTCAACCTATCAACGTTTTCCACACATCGCTCTCTCCCCCCCCCCCCCCCCCCCCCCCCCCCCCCCCCCCCCCCCCCCCCCCCCCCCCACCCCCCCCCCCCCCCAAAAACCCCCCCCCCCCCCCCCCCCCCCCCCCTCCCCCCCCCCCCCCCCCCCCCCCCCCCCCCCCCCCCCCCCCCCCCCCCCCCCCCCCCCCCCCCCCCCCCCCCCCCCCACCCCCCCCCCCCCCCCCCCCCACCCCCCCCCCCCCCCCCCTCCCCCCCCCCCTTTTTGGGCCCCCCCACCAACACCAACCCCCACAAAACACAACAACGGGGCGCCCCCGGTTTTCCCACCCACACCCCCCATTCACCCCATTAAATAATCACCCCCCCACACACAACACCCCCACCACAACACACCATTACAACACCCCTCCCCCCCCCAACAACAACCCCCCCCCCCCCCCCCCCCCCCCCTTCTCTTTTTTTTTCAAATTCGTCTCTCTTCCTTTCTCTCTCTCTCTCTTTCTCTCTCCCCTCTGTACAAACTTCCCGAAGACAGAAAAAAAATTTATCACATCTTTGGAACAGAATGGTACGGGGATACGCAAAAGCAAGAAAGCATTGTAATGAAGCAGGGATTTTAGTCGTCCCGTCTTGTCTGTCGTCGTCTCTCCCCTTCTCTCTTCTCTCTCCTCTTCTCCCCTCCTTCTCTCCTCTCTTTCTCTCTCTCCTTCTCTCTCTCTCTCTCCTTCATAAGGTACCCCTTTAATAAGGGAAAAAAATTAATTTCCTTTTGTAGGGGTTTGTTCTTCACAGCAGGGCCCCCAAAAACAGGGGAAAAAAACACACATAATTTAAAAAATACAAAAATAAAAAACAATCAATAAAATACAAAAATAAATACAAACCTACGGTCGAAAGAAGCCACAAAGGCGCGTGTTCCCCGAAACATTACCCCAACATTGAAAAAAAAAGAAAACAAAAACAAAAAAACCCATGCAAATACAGTTTTAATAGATCTTGAAGCTAGAGCACGGAGAACGCAGACCCCAGCCAAAGTCGTTCAGTCCTTTGCTCACTGGATCCGCCGTTTGTTTGCTCTCCAGATGCAGATCCACGTCAGAACATCCAGCTTCACTGATGTCAAGCCATTTCTTGAGCCTGAATCAGTTTCATCCAGATTCATCAAGGCTTTTTTCCCCCATAAATTTACGAAAAAAGAAGCTGTAACTCGCAATGTTAAAAACAGTTTAAAAAAAAAAAAGAAAAGAAAAGAAAAGAAAAAAAGCTCTGCATCCATCCTTTCCTCCAGACCTGTTCTCCAATGTAAAGGTTCCGTTCTTAGCCCATATTCCAGCTTTCTGCCAAATTTTCCGTTAAATTCAGTTCAGCAGTTTTTTATGTTACCTCGCTGACAGGCAGAAGACACACCGGCTGGTCTGAGTGAACACACAGTCTCCTTATCGGAGGTAAAACTACCACGAAAAAAACAAACAAACAAACAAAAAACAGATGCTAAACCGCTGTAGTTGTCAATGATGGGAGTATTGATGATGACCGCTGTAGTTGTCAATGATGGGAGTATTGATGATGACCGCTGTAGTTGTCAATGATGGGAGTATTGATGATGACCGCTGTAGTTGTCAATGATGGGAGTATTGATGATGACCGCTGTAGCTGTCAATGATGGGAGTATTGATGATGACCGCTGTAGTTGTCAATGATGGGAGTATTGATGATGACCGCTGTAGTTGTCAATGATGGAGTGTTGATGATGACCGCTGTAGCTGTCAATGATGGGAGTATTGATGATGACCGCTGTAGCTGTCAATGATGGGAGTATTGATGATGACCGCTGTAGCTGTCAATGATGGGAGTATTGATGATGACCGCTGTAGCTGTCAATGATGGGAGTATTGATGATGACCGCTGTAGCTGTCAATGATGGGAGTATTGATGATGACCGCTGTAGCTGTCAATGATGGGAGTATTGATGATGACCGCTGTAGTTGACAATGATGGGAGTATTGATGATGACCGCTGTAGCTGTCAATGATGGGAGTATTGATGATGACCGCTGTAGTTGTCAATGATGGGAGTATTGATGATGACCGCTGTAGCTGTCAATGATGGGAGTATTGATGATGACCGCTGTAGTTGTCAATGAGGGGAGTATTGATGATGACCGCTGTAGTTGTCAATGATGGGAGTATGATGATGACCGCTGTAGCTGTCAATGATGGGAGTATTGATGATGACCGCTGTAGCTGTCAAAGATGGGAGTATTGATGATGACCGCTGTAGCTGTCAATGATGGAGTATTGATGATGACCGCTGTAGTTGTCAATGATGGGAGTATTGATGATGACCGCTGTAGTTGTCAATGATGGGAGTATTGATGATGACCGCTGTAGCTGTCAATGATGGGAGTATTGATGATGACCGCTGTAGCTGTCAATGATGGGAGTATTGATGATGACCGCTGTAGCTGTCAATGATGGGAGTATTGATGATGACCGCTGTAGCTGTCAATGATGGGAGTATTGATGATGACCGCTGTAGCTGTCAATGATGGGAGTATTGATGTTGACCGCTGTATCTGTCAATGATAGGAGTATTGATGATGAACCGCTGTAGCTGTCAATGATGGGAGTATTGAATAAGCACTGTAGGTGTCAGTGATAGGAGTATTGAATAAGCACTGTAGGTGTCAGTGATGGGAGTATTGATGATGAACCGTTGTAGCTGTCAATGATGGGAGTATTGATGATGACCGCTGTAGTTGTCAATGATGGGGGTATTGAATAAGCACTGTAGGTGTCAATGATGAGAGTATTGATGATGAACCGCTGTAGTTGTCAATGATGGGAGTATTGAATAAGCACTGTAGGTGTCAATGACGGGAGTATTGATGATGACCGCTGTAGCTGTCAATGACGGGAGTATTGAATAAGCACTGTGACCACACAACCCTACCAGAGGAAATTTCGTTTCTTACAAGGAAAACTGAAAAAATTAAAAGAAAAAAAAAAGCAAACAGTTAAAGCCCTGATGAAAACAGAGAAAAGAAAAGGAGAAGTGGGTGGGTGGGGGGGGGGGGGGGGGGATGCCAGAGTTGTTAAAAAATGCCGGTGTCGTATATAATACTGTCGCCGTGGAATTGTATCGCAGCGATAGCATTTCACGTGAAATATTGTTGCAGCGACAATAATTGCTGGGAAAAAATGTCGCGCGACAACTTTTCACGAAAAATGTCCCATAGAATATTGTAGCTGTCCATAAAATGCAGTATTTCCCGGGAAATACTGTCGCTGCGACACGATTTTATGAGCGACAGTATTATATACGACACCGAGTTCACGATCTCGAGTTAACATATTCATTTGATGTCTTGTCAATAGTCTCTTCCCAGAAAACGATAGGAGTC
>JAFLJL010013765.1:10000-12500 GCA_018398815.1 Conus ventricosus | reverse complement strand
CCATCTGTTTCTTCTCTACAGAATTCTTATCGTTTTCCACGTGCCTCACCTCATGGATCCGATGTATTTAGGTTTGTCTGTGACATGTACACCCTCCTTTCTCATGCTCATGTGGTGCTTTTCCCATCTGCTGCCTCCAAGAATAACAGTAATAATAACAATAATGGGCAGCGTCAGTGTGTTGTCCATGTGTATGCGCGCGTGTCTGCTGTTCACGTCAGGCATGTGACCGGTCAGATCGGACATGGGACTCCAGGACCATGTCTACTTGTCAGGCGACTATCTTCTGAAACGTTACTGTTACTACTATCTTCTGAAAACACTACTATAATTTTCATAAGATAGTAGTAATACTACTAACTTATGAAAATTATAGTAGTGATTTCAGAAGATAGTAGTAACAGTAACGTTTCAGAAGATAGTAGCTTCGCGTTGCGACTATCTAGTGAAATGATCCCTGTGTGAAATTATGTCCTCTTTCTTAGTATTATTACTATCCAGCGTCACTGATCGATGGTCATTTGGCCTATTAGTGTAGAACGAGTTTATGTGAACAATTTATGACGTTGCTGACCAATGGTCAGTGTCCTTGACCAGTGGTAATTTTTGCCTAATTTCACTGTTTGACTGCCAGTTAGTGACGAACGAGTTCATGTGAACAATTTATGACGTTGCTGACCAGTGGTTAGTGTCCTTGACCAATGGTCATTTTGGCCTTATTTCACAGTTTGGCTGCTAATTAGTGTAGAACGACTTCATGTGAACATAATTGGATGTTGCTGACCAGTGGTCAGTGTCATTGACCAGTGGTCATTACCAATGTCACTGTTTGACTTATTTAGTGTACGAGTTCATGTTAACAATTTACGATGTGGTTGACCAGTGGTCAGTGTCATTGACAAGTGGTCATTTTGGCCCAATTTGACTGACTGCTAATTAGAGTAATACGAGTGATTCGAGAGCGAGACTTCGAAGTCGACAGCCGCTTTTTTCTTCGAGTGCTACCGTTCCGCTTCTTTTCTGCGCTGCTTCTATTGGATGTGTTTCTGTGGGATAGTTTTAGGTGATAAAGGTTTGTTGAATTTCTGTGTGTCTTGGTGGACGGATTTTCGCTATATTTGTAGTATTTTTATTTATTTTCTTTTTCAACATTGAATCTTGTATTTTCAAAATGGCGGACTCTCACGTTAAACCCCGTGTTCTTGTTGAAGAGAGACTTACCACTCTCTTTTGAAAATGAACACGAGCGATCTTTTCAAGCGCTCGACATTTGTGGTAGAGAAAGTATGGTGGGTGCTCAAGAAATTTGGGGACTGTGGAGACTTTACCATCGACGAGGGCTGCACGCAGCAAGTTGCTAATTGAGGGTTTGTCACTTGGTGCTGTTGTGCTTCGTTTGCACTCAGAGGACAGGACGACACTGAACATTCTGCTACAAAGGTGTGGATTTCTAATATCCCTCTCTCTTGCGACGGGGCAGACATCGAGTCAGCTCTTGTCAGGCTGGGAGCTGTCTTACGCTCTCCTTGATTCTGGAGAAAATGAGGAGTAGAGACGGAAAATTGACGCGATTCTACACTGGAAGGCGATTTATTTTCATAGATATCCAGACAAACCACTTGATAGATCTGTGAAGCTTGCAGGATTTACGGCTAGCCTGTATCACAAGGAACAGCCCAAAAGAGATACTAGGGTAACAAAGTGTAATTGTTGCCTGAAACTGGGTCACTGGGCCACGGAGTGTCAGGAAACTGTGGTTACCTGCAGAGCCTGTCACCTACCGGTCATCGGCAAGGGGATGCCGTCTGTGAGATTCAGAAAGCGAGTGAGGAACCGACAGTGATGTCCGTTTGAGACCCTTGCCACCGGTCACAAGGTTTGGACACACATCTGACACTGACTCACCCCTTTCTGACGATGACACTGACTGTGATGCGACTGAAAACGAGAAAGAGACAGGTCAGAAAAAGAGTGAGAAAGAAGGAAAGACTGATGTGGTGGAGGACTGTCAGTCAGACTTCAATTCTGGCCGTCATGGGGAACAGAGAAGAAAGAAGAGGAGTGGTAGACCATCCAAGAGGGAAAAGATGTGGATAAGGGAAAAGATCCGGTTTTGACACGTCAGTTTAAACTGGATTTTGCAACACGTTCTCGATCGCAAACTCCGAAACGACCGCGTTCAACAGAGAGGGATTCCCCCAGTCATTCTGACAAACGTGAAAAAACTGCCAAGCTTTCCACTGCTCGTTCAGTCACAGACAGACAGTGACAAGGGATGGGCATGGGTGGTGAATGTTTGAACGGTTTTCGGCGCATCTCATGGACTTTCCTTTGATTACCTCCCTAAAATGGCTTTATCTTCTCTTAATGTTTTTTGTTTGAATGTGAGAGGGATAAGGTCTAATAACAAAAGAATATGTGTTTATAAGTTTTTGAAAAATAGTGGGTATGACGTGATCTGTGATGCGAGCTTATAATTGATATTGTTCTTGTAAAAAGA